>VVHJ01038012.1:0-27366 GCA_015107715.1 Tylochromis polylepis
TACAGCATCCTGCCATGCGATTGTTAACTTTTATTGAGTGGAAAAAGGTTAGCGTTCATCCTCCAGCTTCACTGTTTATATTATGCTAACATAGCTGTGTAGCTAGCCAGCACGTAGCACATCATTATATACCAGCTAGCCAAACCTCAGTACCCCTACAAACGTCACTGCTGTTTAGTTTCCTGTTTTTATTTATGTCTGAAGTGATAGCAGAGCTGTACGTTTTAATTTTTCAGAAATCCCTCAGTCAGAACATGGTATATTATGTTTAGATGGAAGCTAGCGAGCTAACTCCCTGCTAACTTCTAACTCCGTTAAATTTCATAAATTCTGTTTTCATGGATACCTGGATGTTAAACTTAATTATTACACCTGGTAGAGCAGCCACACTGATCATTTTATTACAGATGAAAGAATTTAGACAGTTTGTGACTCTCAGTGATGCCGCAGTGTTCGTTTGACTTTGGACCTGAAGCCTTGTTTGGGCCCAGACACAGCTAATGACGTCAGACTTAAAGACATGTAGAGATAGTCAAATCAGCCTGCTGAAGTTCAAACTGAGCTTCATGAAAAAAGTGACTTATGTGAGTGGCATTGTTGTTGGTGCCAGACAGGTAATCTGCAGATTTCACAAACTGCTCGGATTTCCCCACACAGCCAATCTGTAGGATTAACGGAGAATGGCCAGAAAAGTAGAACATATCCAGTAAACGGCAATTCTGCCTTGTTGATGCCAGAGGACAGAGGAGAACAGCCAGACTGCTTTGAGTTTATAGGAAAGCAACATAAAAATGACAAACAAGTGAAGGTTATAATCAGTGTTGCAACACAAGATTTATTCAGAGCAAGAGATGCCAACACCAGCATGATAAAAATTGTACAAACTTCACAAGTCAAATTAAAATATCACGTAGCAACTCATGACCTTAAACATACAGCAAAAATATCAACAGAAACCCATGCCATGTGGTAAGAAAACTGCTGTCGAAAGTTTTGCAAGTAACAGAGAAAAAGGGGTAAAAGGAGAGAAAATGAATGTTGTATAAAAACCCCTTATCTGTGCACTGCTGAAAAGAAACGATCATCTTCATAAACTGATGATTTCACAAATATTCATATGGATTTTCTTTTGCATTCTAGCGTGTCACATGTTAGTGTTGAGATTCTCTATGTAAATAGTTACAGGTTTGCTTTTACATCTGTTATTACAATATCTAGTCTATCGACTGTCTTTAAATGGCAGAATTGTGCTTTTACTCCCATTTCCTTTGTTATCAGTAAGAATAACTGACTAAATAAAAAATACAAGCTGTCAGTCTATCTAACGCAGAAGTTTACTGGCAGGAAGCTGCAGACGCCAAGTTCTGGACGAAAATGTAAAAGTCAGGGAATGAGACTTTGCAGTAAATGTCCAAAGAAGTCTTAAAAGAAAACTCCCCCGTTAGCAGTTTGTTTCTCCCTTGTGTGGGAAATCAGAATAAAATTTGTGCCGAAAAATGCTTTAATGAACCAAAAAATATATATAGAAACATTAAAAAAAATGTATTTTTCTATGATGAGACAATTCGTATTTTTTTACACAAGTAAATATTTTCCCCTCATTTATAGTCATATCTAGACAAGCTGGTTATTTGTTCAGGTTTAAATATATCAGCACGTACTGCCGCCACCCGATTACGCAGAAATGCAGTTTGGTTTCCATAAAAGATTTATCAAAATTCCTGTACTTTGAAGTATCAGTTTTCATTAGTACCACTTGTCTGAAAACTTTCATATCATATAAATAACAGCTGTGTCAAGGGTTTCCGCTGCTAACAATCCGGTGTAATTATCTATCATTTAGAAACAATCCAATAAATTTCTTTCCTTTAAAACATTCAATTTAACTTTTATGTTTGTGTAAGTAAGGCAAATTTGACCCTTTTATCACTTTAACTGTATAACTGCTATTACTAAGCTGTACAGTACAGATTCCAAAATTTGTCTCTTGCTGTGCATTACAATTTCAAACAAATACATTTTAAAAATATACTAAAACGTTTCCACCTTAGAATCTCATGAGGCTCCTGGATCATATACAGTTATACTATTCATGTCTTAATTTGGTCCAGAGTGGCTTTACAGTAACGTATCAGTCAGGGTATGCAGAGAAGCCCATCCCAGGTGCAAATTTTAAACATTTTGCGTTGCATAAATACGGTTAGCCATCATGTTATCTGTTCCTAAAAAGAATTAGGTTTGATTTATGCTTGTTGTTAGTGTCATGGGTAACCTAAAGTTACACTCAGTTGACTTAATCTTCTGGAAACATTGGGGGTTGTAATCGGCTTACAACATATAATCATGTTTTTATGTACACATAGAAAAAATATGTGATCCCCCCCCCCTCCCCCCTCTTTATTTATTATTTTCTTTTAAATATTTTGGAACTCAGTTGTACTTATGTTGATCTTTATTTTCTTTATGAACCAAGAGAACCTTCTGAGAGCGCCCACCCTCCCTTCATCCTGCCCAACACAGGCCTGTTACATCCCAAGCATCCCAAACATGAGCCGGGGTCTCAGGAGGTTAAGTGCTCCAGCAGTCATCTTACAATGTCTATGCAGAAAATAAAAGAGGACTACAGCTTTCCTCTCTGTTGACACCGTGCTTTTGGAAAAGGTGGCAGACATATTACAAAAATATTTTTGTCTTATTAACCAGTGCAAACACGTTTTAGAATGTGTTTGCGTGCCAAAGAAAGATCCCGAACTGTGATGTTTCGCACAAAGGTTTGACTGTGAAGACGTTTTCTTCTGCTAAATCTTGGACTGTGGAATGAAGGAGACTGGGGAGAGACCACAGGGGGAGTTTTCCCTTAATTAAATCAACTCAGTGAAATTCGCTTTCCAACAGGCATCTCCAGCACAAAGTCTTATCAAAGTCAGTTTCCACAAACTTACTGTACAGTTTTTGCTTCATTTACCACGTGATAATACTTTAACATACTCCAATAAAGTGCATGCATGATCGACGGTGTTGAGAAAACATGTTCCATCAGTACTGTGATTTCAGACCGAATGTCATCAGTAAGGCCGATTCAGATCAAAATACTCAGTCGGTAAATTCAGTGCACAGACATCACGACTGCTGGCTCTAGTTTTCATTCATCTTTTCAATTACAAAGACTTTTAAAAAAAAAAAAGAAGAAGAAGAAAAGCGGTGCTTGGTCATCACGTTTGTCTGGCATCATGTCCCATTGTGGCTCAGACAATAAGATGCATGACTGGAAAGACGTTTTCTACAGAACGAGTGCAATATACAATGAAGGATGGGAACTTTGACCCTGTTAGTCCAGCGGAGCCGTCAGCCTCGAGAAATTAAAGTCATATCTACAGATCCGTTTGCCTGCTAAGTGCCTCTTAACGGGCAATAAAAACATCAAAACATGGAAACAAAGGTGTCCCTGTGCAAAGTCGAACATGACAGAACCAAAGTCCTCTCACCCGTGTCAGATTCCTAAAACATGATTGTAGTAAAAGGTTTATACAAAACGCAATACATTTATATTTAGTAAAAAGATCTATCAGCTCTTTGCTAGTTTTATTCATAAGAAATTGCATATACCCAAACAGCTTTTTTTCATATAGATTGCATCCCATATCTAAACAAACGCTTTAATATTATCATACCAATATTGCTGACACGTTGTCCTATTAGCTAGTCGAGGTTGATGATTTCAAATAAATTCACAATGGCAGATTGTCTCCTATATTTTCTGCAGCCACTGGTCTTTCCACTCGCACTCCCTCCCACGAACAAAGAAAAAGCGGGCCGCGGAACAGGACAGCTTTGAAACGGAACAACTCCGAAGGGGATGATGGGATTTTGCACCAGAAAGTTTCCGTGTCGTGATGTTTGAAATCTTCTTGCTCGTGGCATCGGTTCTTCTCATAATTGCTAAAGATTTACATTAGTGTCCGCTTCCAGACATTAAAAAAAAGAAAAAAAAAAGAATCAGCGAGCAACTTCCAAGCTCGTGAGAAGCTTTTCAGAAGTGATTGCTCTTCATGTTCCAGTCGCCGCTCTGCTCCCTGTTAAACCCGTGACGCCCAGTTTGTAATTTTTTTTCCCGATGTATGAAAAAAAAAAAAAAATCGCATTAAAATAAAAAATGATTCAAGCTTACAATAAATAAATAAATACATACATATACACTAGAATGTGCATACATTAGCAGCTATAAACAGTACGTCACATTATATTAGGTCATATGAAAATGTACAAAACGTGAATGTTCATTTAAAACTTTTTTTTTTTCAAAGCAAGGCAACAACAATCAACATAATAAAAAAAGAGATACCCATGGAGTTGAGAGCATTACCGCAGAAGAAATTAAAGAACTAATGGTAGATTACAGCAGCAAAAAACAACCCACTCCCTTTCTTTTTCCATTTTTTACCCCCGTTTGTTGCTTTTGCTTTGCATTTGTTGTTCCGGCCTCATTCAGAGTTAAACCTGGATGCCCTGCACAGCCTGTTTGATGTTCTCCAGCAGCGCCTTGTTCTCCGGGCTCTGGTACTGGTCCTGGTGGGTGTACATGTCTGTCAGTGTACTCACATAAGTGTCAAAGTTCTGTTCATTCATTGGTTCCTGTGAGGGGAAAGAAACCCATGTAGACACAATCAGGTGGGATAAAGGTGGCGGTTTATTTTCAGTCAGACACTGGGGCGAGGAGGGGGGGTTTGGAGGACAGGCGGGCGGCAGGGGGAGGAAGGGACACCATCGGGAAAGCATGGCTTCACTAAAACACTCCCTTTCTCTAAAGGAAATTAACGATGTAATATCAGCCTAATATCTACGAAATGCAACTCCAAACCATGCAAAAATCAGGTGAGAGATGGTTAGCTGGTGGGTAGATGGAAGGTTAATGTTTGGCACATGGAGACAAAATCGTGATGTTAAAAACTAATGGGATGTTTATGAGCAGATGGGAAAGACATAACTGGAAAGTCATGTTAGCCAACTGGGAGTTTCGGTGGGTCGAGTACTTCTCGCAGTGAGTGCAGCTTTGGCTTCAGGAATTTTGGGGGGTTATCTGATGACTGCGCACCTCAAATGTCACATTATGTTATAGTGTCACTATAGTGTCTTTTCTATGCTTTGAGGTATTCACTGACCTGCAGTCAGTGCTTGCCATTTATTCGTTGTAAGGAACAGTAATACAAAGAAAATCACCGCTGCCTTTGCTACTGCTTCTCCTGTAACGATGTCTTTGCTGATAACAATCTGAGTTATATGTGCTTTTTATTTCACAGAGTTTCTCTTTGTTTTGACTCCTTCCACATATGTTTTCACTGTATTAGCACAAATTTGACTATTCTGGTGCCTGAGCCAGTCGCCCTGCACTTAACTGCACTGCTGTCATTGCATCCTGCTAACTTCACACTGACTCAGCCAATCAAAGAATTTGAGTCCAAGCCTTGAAAAGCCAATGATCCGTCTTTAATCGGCACATAAAAGTCAAATATCCACGTCTGAGGTTAAATGATTCACACACTTTCATTGTTATTAGCCTCTTTAATGGTCATGACTGGTCATAATACCCCCATTAGATGCCCTCCTGTACTAAGAGGAGACAGAAAGGTTGTTATCATCCATTCTAATCACTGATCATTGTAATCCTTAAATGAAGCAATCAACTGAGCCCACTAAGAGGCCTCCAACCGGTGATTTCTATTGTCCATTTAACGGGCTGAAAAAGATTTCAGTTATGTATGCTCTTCAATTAATAAGTCAATTTAGATCTTAGGCAACCTACCTTTAATACTAGCATGCCAGAAGACTGTTATCATCCACTGTAATCAGTAGGATAAAAAAGTGACCCAGTGACAATGGAGTGATAATAGACTACTGAGCTTACTAGTTGATGGAAGAGGCTGCCTGCGGGCAGTATCTATGGGACTGACAGGAGTCGTTTAATGGACTGAAAACAGTTAAAAAATGTGTGTGAATCTGGTTTCAGTGTATGTGCCCGCCAAATAATATTCATTTCAGCTTTTCAGTGCTGGTGCAATAGCAAACCAGCAAATACCCCTCTACTATACACAGCATAAAAAGCAGGATTTGGCTTCTGGGACTGAAAAAAAAAGAGGCGTAAACCAGCTTTCTTTTTACTGGCCACCAGGGGGCGATACCTGTGTTTACATACAGGCTTCGGGTCCTAAAGTAGTCGACGGGATTTTACCTCTGTAAGTACTTTCCTGATGAGTTTATAGGCTCAGTAAGTGAAAAAAACAAAAAAACATTAAGTCTATTTTATAAAATTTTGCTCATTCTCATGTTGATGAAACTGAAAGAGGCGCAGGATTTCAGTTAATGTCACATTATCTAATGATCTATCTATCTAATGATTTCAGCGTTTCAGTGCAGGCAGAAATAACAAAGCAAGAGAATTTCTCACAATCTCTGCTGGGGCTGAATTTGATTTAAAGACAGATTTAGCTTCTCAATATATTTTTTGCCATAAAGAGGAAAAGCGGTTATCTACAGTTGATGTCACTATCAACATGGCTGAGTTGAAAGCTGCAGGATAAATGGATAGCTGAGATGTGCCACAGTGAGCTACAGGAATTATAGGAAGGGGGGATGACAGTGCAGAAGAGAAGGATAATTGGATAAAGGATAAATGGATCTCTTACTCTGGGAGGCATCTGTAAACAGCAGTTATGCTTTACTGGGGCCTCTTTCTGTGGCAGCGGTCTCTACAGGAGAGGGTGTACAGAGAAGTCTATTAGCCCGCTAGACACACAGCGGCGGTCACAAAGCTTCATAAGCTACACCGAGGAGTGGAAAAACATAATGTCCACCTTAACAAGTCATTTCAATTGACTTGACATCTCAATTGCCCCTCGGGGATAAATAAAGTCTCTCTGATTCTGATTTCGCCCTCCAGCTCTGTTCACACTGCAGCAAGCTTCCAGTTTCGGAATAATTTTAAAGTCAGAACGAACTGAAAAAAGTATAAAATGCCAAAAATAAAGAGACAACTGAGAGAACAAATTCTTACACAGCGAGCTAAAACATAATCAAAGATTTTAAGTCCTGTAGTGTGAACAGAACTTTGGATTCAGTTCACTATTTTTCTGGTAATGAGATTGCGTCTTTCTGAGAATTCCTTGTTAAGGCGGATATTTTTCTTACAGTGTGATATGAAGCATTCCCGCCCATTAAAGGAAGAAGGAAAGGAAGCAGAGAGTCCAGTTATCAAGCAACTCTGGTTTATACTGCCTTAAGAGATTATCCAATTAGCCCCAGTCTTCTTCCAACACTGAGACAACATGACGTTAAAACAGCCATGGGCGACTTCACTGAAAGTCAACCAAAAAAAAAAAAAACCAACAACAAAAGAAAGAAAACAACGGGGCCGTTTCTTTATGTGAAAATCTGTGAGGCGTTTCAAAGCACAGGAGAAGCACAGCATGAACTGCTGGGAGGAAGAAAAAAAAAGAAGAAGAAGGTGGAGAACAGAAAGAAGCAGATGAAGAAAAACCTGAGTGTCACTAAGGGGGAAAAGAGCTGGAGAAGACTTTTTAAAAATCCCTGGGTTAAAATCATGAACAGCTGGCCTCAGATCTACATTTCATTTACAACACGTGAAACAGGAAAGCCTCCAACAAAAACTCAAAACGCAATCATAAAAGTTTATAAGTAGCATTACACAAACTGTAACAGCTATAATAACTCATGTTAGACAGACAACACGGAAATAAAAATATAGATAGATTTGCATTTCAGTCTCTAAAAACTCAGTTTCAGACAGCTGGTTTTTTTCTAGTCTTGGGTCTGTATGATGTCAGATAGTGGACATATCCCAAATATGGTCATCTCAGGCACAGAAGCCCCACCCACCTGGTCTTTGAACCTTCTGTTTATAAGGGGAAATTATTATTTTTTTAACCGTGACACATGCAAAGTAGAGTCCAAGAATAAAAATAAGATCCACTTTAAATTGCTAAATAAAGCCAACTGTGCTCTAAAACCGCCGACAATGACCTTATATTTGCTCTGAGATGTAACTCTTTATATTTGTCTTTGTTTTTTAAAGCATGTTGTATACTGACATTAAACATATTAAATTTTAAAACCAGTTTTAAAACCAAATTTTAAATATTTAACTGACATTTATAAATCTCTAGATATTTAAATTACGCGCTAAGGAAGCTTATATTTGTGGTACAAGAATACTCGGCACATTATTAGTCACTCTGGGTTGACTTCTTCATGCCACAGATGATTTCTTTTCTTACCATGTGTGGAAGCTGGATGTTAGCTAGGCTGTTGATGAGTGACTGGCTGAGGTTAGCCAGCTCGTGCAGCAGGGAGTCGTTCTGCTGCTCGATCACCTTGTTCTCCTCCTCGATGGACTTCAGGTTGGTCTCCATAGTGGTTATCTATCGGACGAGGAGATAAATTAGTGGGAGACCTTTTAAAGCTTTTGTGTTAATAGTGACATTAGCATGTCGTGCGAACAATAAACCAACATTAACTTCAAACAATTTTCGGAGAAATGAGTCAGGTTATTGTCCACAGATGTCCTCTCTCACATGTAGCACACAGCAGGAACTAGTTCCCTTCATATGCATTTGCACTACTGGAGCTGGTTTAGGGAGCTTCTTTGAAACCCACGATGCCCACCTGCTATTGGTAAATGCACTGACTGACTATTAGCTGAAAGATTGCACAGATTGTTGCACTGGAAGATGGCAGATTAAACACTGTGTCCGACCCATTGCGTTGGACACATGCACACCTGTCAGGTAAAGAAGGAAGCTCTTGCAGATGAAGGAAGATGCAGATGTTATGTCTGTGCAGTTCTCAGTCATGTAAATCACGATAGTCTTAGGATTCTGAAAAGAAGGCAGCTCTCAACCAAGAGGCTTCTTCAATTCTAAAAATTTTTTAGAACCAAAATTGATCTTCAACAAACTTAAAGAAGTTCATTCAACTTCTTTTCAAGCTCCCAAAAAACACGGGTTACCAAGTATTAGCAAGATGGCTGCTGAGTGCAGGATTTGCTTATAAAAGTACTTTTTTATGAATGCCAAAAATTCCTCTAACCCTTTCAGATTAAAAGTCTGAGCAAAAGTTATTAAAAGAAAAGGAAAACATGGACGGTTTTCATGAACTTAATAAAACAACATCATCTTCAAATAGTCAAATAATTCAAATATCCAGTAGGAATGTTTTTGTCAAATAATTTGACAAAAACATTTCTACTGGAAATAGCAGCTTACTTACTTATCTCTGTCTATTACAGGACAGTCTAGTTTCTTACCCAACTCGTGTCTTTCTTATTTATTTGTATTTATGCTACATTGACAAACAAACATTATCTTACTTGTGTCCTCAGTTTTATCATGTCTGACTCCACTTGACTGTTGGACTCGTTCAGATCTTTGATTTCTTCATCCAGCTGTTTGATTTCTTCATCGTTCTCGATACCTGAAATAAAAAAAACCAAACAAAAAAACATCTCTCCTGACTCAACGGTCAAAGCAGCATTACCACATTTTATCACGTGTAAAATGTCTAATATAAGGAAATTAGATTTTTTTTTTCAGACTTTAGCAGATTAACTAATTCCCTTAGGTTAAAGGTTTTTCTGTTTCTTGAGCGCTGACCTTTGCTTGCTCTTTGCTTGATTGTCAACATTTCCACGCCACTCATCCTGGCTTTCTTCATGGCTGAGGTGGCGCGGGGACAACCGGAGAGACTGGAAAAAAAATAAATGCAACACACCAAATGTTTCTACAAGTTAAAAAAATTATCAATGTTAGCATATTTCTGTACCGATAACGTCATACAAATCACTGCCTTATTTGAAAAATGGTTACTAAAAACCAGCAGCATGTAGAGCAGGAGGAGAGGACCTGAACACTGGCCATTATTTGCCCCCAAAATTGTATAAAAAAGTTGGAACTGATGACAAACTATCGTTAAAGTAAGAAAGATCTTACCTCCGGTGGGTCAGGAAACTCCCGCTGACGTGCCCTGAGCCATCGCAGCCCGGGGTCGGACAGGTCATGCCATCTGTCTTGCCAGATTTCCAGACAAACTGCGAGCCATTGACGTAGCTGTCCTTTTGCCTCTTTGCCGCCAGGGGGCAGCCTGACGCACTGCGATGAGAAGCGTACTTCCCCGTCACATGACCCTGACCATCACAACCCGGCACTGGACACCTGAGAAACGAGCATTAAGGTCTCCGTTTGCTTTTCAAAAAACAAAGAAAACACTCCACAGTTCTAACCTGAAGTGAAGTCTTGTCACCTCCAAAGAGCTTTAGTTTAAGAAAAGACCAACTCGACCAGCTGCGCTAACCATCATTAGCTCTTTGATCAGCTGGCAGAGTAAAAATGTTGGACAGAAACATGAGCACAGAGATGAAAAACAATTGGTACTGTGCTTTAGAAACTGTCCACAGCACACCGTAGGACTCTTGATGAAGGGGGGAGGACACTGAGTCACGACTCACCTCCTCATCTACAATCCTCCCCCACCCTTCCAAGGCCTCAAGGCCACAGCAGTGTAACAATGAGCAGGACAAACGCCTATCACCTCCTCAGCTTCCAGACACTCGGCTCTGCCTCCTGCATCCCAAAACGCCCTTCGCTGTGACATTTGGGCTGATTAGAATGAGCCGAGCGTCCACAGGCCGCTCCCCAGCCGAGCTCAGGTTAAGCTTAATTATGATTCTACTGTTAATGATGATGGTGGATGGAACAGAGGCGGCGGCAGCAGCTGGCTACAGACTGACACCAGCTGAACTTTAGATTATTCACAAGGTCGTATTGGCTTAGCATTACGGCTCTGCTTTAACACAAATGTCAAAGGCTCACTAGCGCTAACCTTTATTGGACTTGGTCTGCTGGGAGCCAGAGGTGGAGTGCAGCACTGACCGCGGCTCCCCACTAAAATATTCTTCGCAAAAGTTAGAAAGGTCAGTGTACGTAGGCAGCATTTTAAGAGAGAGATGATGGATGAACCTGTCATTACCAAAGTGCTTTGACCTTGACACGTGCAAAAAAATGCATCATAAAGGGACCTGGAATGTGTTTTTAAGAGGCAACGAAACAAGCCAGTCCTTCCTCTTTGCTGTTAATTTGAAAAGTCTAACTGATGCACATTCTCTCTTTTCTCTAGAAAAGTTGTAAATCAGTGCACCGTCTGTCAAAAGATGAGAATCCTTTTCTACCTGTTTAAAATATACAGGAACGGTTTAACCTGTTATTTATTCATATATCTATTAGCATGTGCAGCAATCCTCCACAACACCTCCAAACTCCCCACCGACCTCACCACGCAACCTGCACGACCCAAAGGATCCATGGGGTCCCCTCAGAGTGTGACATCACTAAATGTTTTGTTCTCTCCAACTTATTTATTGTATTTTCTGGCAACTAAACCGTGTTAGTTAGTATGTTTTTTTCAAAGATTGGTTCTCTTAAAAATCCCATATCTGCATTAAAATAATTATTTTACGTTCAAGAGAGGCGCGTAAAGATTTAAAGGAGGACTTTTTAAGACGACCAAAAGTTTGTTTGTTTTTTTGTTGACGAGCATGAATAAAAACAACAACAAAAAAGCTTTTAAGAGAAACTTTGCTTTTCTAAAGCGCTGTTATTGTTCTATAAGCTTTAATATAGTGATAGGATCCAAAAACAGGGCACCTAAGCTCTGTATTTGTGTACTTTACATAAAATCTGTGAGCAACATCTCAGTTACTGGTCTGAATTCTATTTTTTTTTACTTGTTCTTTGCGTCATCTCAGACAGTTTAACAACACCAGGGAAGAAGCTGATAGACTATGGCAAAAACGGTCTCATACGCCATAGGAAATGATCCAAGGAGTGCAGTAACTTTAAATGAATGCACAACCTTGAATACAGTCAGATCTTTAAATGTCTCAATGACAGAGCTTTGATAGTTTTTTGAGTGACACCGTCTTTGCTGGCTTTGTTGAAGCTGCTTCGTAGTGCAGGCCCCTGCTATTGCTTGGGTTTAGTTGGGCTTTTATTTTAATCTTGGACCTGACACTTCCCAATATTCTCTAAGTGACATATCTCCAAAATATCGCCTTACTTGATTGGCTCCTGATCGTCTTTGTCCTCTTTGCTGTGGAGGATTTTTATGCCACTTTTCTTGGCTCGTGGACAACCGGACAGACTGCAGAACAGAAAATGAATGTTAAAAACATGTGCGTGCAGTGAAGCACGGTTTACTGTCGCTGTTTGTCTGTGATTTCATGCACGGAGTTGTATATTATAAGCTTTACAAATGTACCTCCTGTGGGAGGCGTAGTTTCCAGTGATGTGTCCCGATCCGTCACAGCCGGGTGTTGGACACCTGAGGAGTAAACACAGTATCAAACAACCGTATTGTCACATAATGGTTCCTGTGTCTCCAAACAAAAGTAACACTACATCCACACCAATGTTTTCTTTTCCATGAATGTCTGACAGCAGACACTCAGAGTTCTCTCAAATCAATTACAGTAGATTAGAGATAGAGAGGAAGAAATGGTTTTAGGAAAACCAATCAAGAATGAACCAGAGGAGAGCGGACTGTAAATCCAACCATAGTAAAAGTTACACACTTTGAAAGAACACTGAATGGACACAGTCAGTATTTTTAACCTTCTTTCCTTCCCACACTTTCCACTCCGCTGAGAACAACACACCAGTCATACACTGATCCTGTTGACTCACTTGAGTTCTTGTGAGTTAGTGGTCATCATCCCGCGGATGTTCTTGTCGGCCAGCTGACAGCTTGACAACCTGCAGGAGGAGAAGAGCCACTATTACTTTAACACCACCGACAGTCTTACAAACTTGCGCTCATCCCAGGGCGACACATACTGTGGTTTTCTACGATGACGGCTGTGTCTCACCGTTACACACAAGGGTTTGGGTTTTTTTTTTAGCACCAGTGCTTTGTTGGACTGGCTGCAGGAACGCTGGCCACTGTGAGATAAAGATCCTGTTTTACAGACCTGGTGGTGTCAGCAAAACTCATCACCAGCATTGTGGCAGCGCTGCGCCACTCATGCCACTTTTGTCTTCTTTTGTATTTTGTCCTGCTTGTTGTTTGTGGTTTCCTCTGGTTGCTCCACCCTAAATCTGGGGTCTCTTCCTGTTAAAGGGGAGTTCTTCCTCACTACTGTTGCCAAGTGGTTGCTTACAGGGGATTGTCTGACTGCTGAGCTTCTCACTCCAATACTGTAAGGCCTTCACCTGGATAAATGAACTCAGTAAGCCAAAGGTTTACTAGCCAGGATACCATGATTTGCACTTCCTTTGGACCTTTGAGTTTTACACTTTGTTTCACTTTTTTAATAATTAGTAATTTCTAACTCATTAGTTGGGTTTAAGTTGAGCTCTGCTGAGCCTGGTTCTGCCGGAGGTTTCTTCCTGTTAAAAGGGAGTTTTTCCTTCCCACTGTCGCCAAAGTGCTTGCTCATAGGGGGTCATATGATTGTTGGGGTTTTCGCTGTATGTATTATTGTAGGGTCTACCTTACAATATAAAGCGCCTTGAGGCGACTGTTGTTATGATTTGGCGCTGTATAAATAAAATTGAATTGAATTGAATTGAAGTTGAACTATTTGATTACATAAACAGCACACAAAAGCACAAGAAAAAGGACACGACACACATCGTTCTTCCCAAAGACCAAACACCTTCTGCTAAAGACGTTTGATGATAAGGAACGAGAAGAAAGTGCATCATTTTCTCCATTTCTTTTTTGTGGTGTATCTCTAGATTAAAATCCTCCACCAGGAGCAACCACCTCATGAGCTCCAGTTGGAGTTGCATTCATGTTTGGAAAACAAGAGCCTTACGGTCAGTGTACAAAACACTGGAGCCAACATACACTTCATAGACAGAAGTCCTCTTTCTTGATGGTGCTGTATGTTAACTGATGGCTGATGAATTTTTTAGAAGTAGCTGGTTTAGGAAAAAGATTGGGATTTGGGTTAAAACACTATTCTTCACACCAATCATGATGAGTCGGGAGTAACAGCCAAAATGTGTCCCAAATTCTGAATTAAAGTAGTCTGATTACATGTAGATTTATACTGCGGGTTAAGCTGCACATCCGCACCTAAAAGATAAAGGTCAGTCTTTCGAAGATGCCAATGTTCACATTTTGGACCCAGAAAACAGATGGTTTGAAAGCGGAGTAAAAGAGACCATCTATGTCCACTGTGAGGGTCCATCACTGAGGAGAGGGGGTGGCTTACAACACCAACTGTCTGCCACCTACAGTGCAGTCTTAAGATCCCTTCCCAGGTGTCACGTGACCTCAACAGGTCACACGATAGAATGAGTTTCACCCTAAACCCCTGGTGGTAATGACCCATGCGGTTTTTCACACCTTGGCTCACATGCTGACACAGAGGATTAATTGTGGGTCAATGGCTTAAATACCTGGGACTCTTCAAGAAACTTAAAGAAGTCCAGTCGCTTCCTTCCAAGCTCCTTAGACTCTGACGGCAAAGAATCTTTTTTTTTTTTGGAGTGTACCATGTTTCCACATCGTACAATCCAAAGTGTGGAAACACTCAAATCTCTATGAGAGTAAAATTCTTTCTTTAAAAATGCTGAATGACATGTTTGAAAGAAACTTGAAGTTGCTGAAACAGGTCAAATAACGTCCAAGCAGAAGTAAAATGTAAACTTCGCAGCGGACAAGTGACAAGCCTCCGTAAGGGAACGATTAGGCTGAACACGCATAACAGAGATTTTCTCTGTCCTCACATGAATCCTGCTTCGCTCATGCAAAAAAATTCACAGCCTGAAGTCTTAGTTATTTTGTTTGTTGGTTGTTATGCAGTCTTCAAAGTAATTAACCAGATCAATTAAAGGAAACTGCTCTGGGATGATTTTGATGTCTGACCCTCCTCCAACTCAGACGCCTGCCTCGTAGTCAAGATTTTCAGATTTCGTTTGCTTACACGAGCGCCCATGACACAAGCTGACGAACGTGAAAACAATTTGGCCAGTTGCCCAAAACCCAAAGGAAAGGCTTGATCAGGACACATGCTATGCATAGAAAAGAAGCGATCCCCTCATAAGGCTCAAAGCAAGCTCCTCCACAGTTAGCTGTTTATATCGCACACATCTCCTGATATGTGTGCTGGGAAGTGTCTGCACTTATTGAGCTACAGTGGTGGAGTGGGGGAGTTTGGGGGGGGCAATAAATCAATAAGAAAATGATGAGAACTATTTTTTTTTCTTTTGGCCTGTGAATTTCTGTCATTACTCATCCTGAGCTGTTAGCATTTGTCTTATTGGCTCTTCAGCAGCTGGCGACAGAAGACGGTGCGAACGTCTGTGCCAGATCTGATGAAGCCTCTCAACAAGATCAGAAACACCATCAAGACTAAAACGCACTAATGTGCCGATCTCCGTTTCTAAATTTACAAGGTTGCTAATTAGTTTCTTTCCTGCTTCCGACTCGTCCTGTTTGTTTTTGTTGTCTGCTGATGTTTCGGGGTTATGTCTATATTTATGTACTTTTGCAAGACTGCTGCACCATCAGTTTAATGAGACAGGAAAGTGAAGTGACACATAGCGCGTAGTGAACTTCATCTGCCTTTGATTGAGGGTTTCTCGCCGCCCTTTGGCCTGAACGTGGGAGTGTTTGGCTCAGAGGCTGCTGCGTGACAGCGTGCAGCAGTCGGATTAGAGGTACGACTTACGTGATGAGCTCCTTCTTGCTCTCCTTGCAGGGTAGGTATTTGTGGTGTTTGGGGCTAGGCATGGTCACCTCGGCCGGGTAGTGCTGCTCGTCCAGCAGCTCCTGGAAGGGATCCAGCTCGTCGCTCTGGTGTAGGGACGAGAAATAAGCCGACTACAGCACGTCACTAAAAGCTCATCGTTTACAAAGTTACACAAACTTCACAACACATTCCCATTTCAAACACTGGAGACAACAAGGTTATGTGAAAACAGCATGCATTATCAGGTAATGTTAGGTTTTCCTTAGCTGAAGATAACGTTATCCTCAGCGAAACAGTCCTTAAATTTCCTTAAACATGTCTTAACACACTGCTTTGATCTATTAAATTCATTTGTGTTCCATAGCAACTTTAGAAGTAATTAAAATAAAATTAAAAAGTCAGAATCAAAAGAACATTTTAATTTACTGAAATAAAAAAAATATATATTTCAGAGGCAAACGAAGAGGGTAATGTGTAAAAAATGACCTCAAAATTTCTGAGATTCAATTTTGAATTTAATAAAAAATATACTAAAGTTTAAAAGGTAAGGTCTCACACTAAGTTTGTGAGATTAATGTCAGAATATATGAATCTTTTATCACAAATTTGACAGCTCACGCAATATGTGTTATTGTCATTCATTGCATTTGTAAGTTTCCTGCTCTAAGTTTACCACTTTGAGTTTTTCTTGGAATATTACCCTCCACTGTAATGTGGCTGATTTTAACCTACAACAGAGCTTCATCTCATATTATGTTGAAGATTCAATACGTCCCAAAGTGACAACATTTTAATCATTATCCAAAATGTTACAATCTCAAAGTTTTTAAAGGCTAACTTACAAAAATGTGCAGATTACAACATAGTTGTATAAATGTTGTGTATGTTATATATAAAACAGTTAAAATCAGGTTTTAGGAGCGAAAAAAGTAACAAGAATATAAAAATAACTTCTCACATTGGCTACACACAACACATTTATCTCAAAAATTCAGAAGAAAACCTGATTCATTCTAAATGAGTTGAATAAAATATGGAGTTTTCCCCTACATTAAGTTTAAAAAATATTATATAATCCTCAGGAATGTATTTGGTATATAGCGCTTTGCTTATAAATCTAAAAAAGTGCAATATAATCAATGTTTTATAAAACATTTGGCCTTTTTTTAGAACCCCATAAACCTGAATCAGCATAGTGTGCCAGTGCCCGGAGAGCTACCAAGCATAAGGTCTAAAACACGAAAAGAAAAATACGCACAGTTACATATAAACAGCATAAATGTACCTCTAGGTTTATTATATAGCTGTGCTTTATGTAGATATAGATATATATATATTATGTTTTACTTCTCTGTGTGGTGGAATACTTTTAAACATATTGATATAAATTTAATTAAATTACGAAAAAATTATAAACATACCAGTGAATTATTGTGGACATAAATCGGATACTTTGGCGTTTATGTGTATATGAATAACTAATAAGAAGAGCCTGATTTATAGCTTTTAAGGCCCTTTTTAATGTGGCTGTATGAGTCATATGGAATATTTAAGTGTCCCTAAAGTTCTGGTCATAATGAACAGATGTGTACTGGTTGCCGGATCATTTCCTGATAAATGTGTTCCCAGCACAGGTGTCAGAGGCGTGTCTCTCTGCTTGTTAACCATGTCGAGCTTCTTTCTGCAGCAGTTTGTGAACAAAAAGCTTTTGTGGCTCTAAGAACACTGCAGTCTGCTCTGCAGTCCACACATCACACCTCCTCAGTCAGGAGCAGAAATCGTTGTGGACTGTCTGGAGAAAATCCCATCAGACGCCCTCGCTCTGGGCTCCGGCCTCCTCTGCAATGTCGTGCTTCATTAACAAACGCAATTACTCTCCTGATTAAAACCTTTCACTCCAGCGCTCTAAATCCAACGAGGCAAATGTAGCAATTTGCTGCATGGGTTGCTCTGTGTGATATCAGATCTGTGAGGATTTAAAGCGTGCCGATGATCTATCATGTTTTACTTATGTATTAGTGCTGTAATTCAGTATTTTAATGCACCGCGTGCGAGCTCCTGAAGCGTTCATTTAGTCTGAACGATGCAGTGCTGCCTCTGGCCACATGGGAGCGCACTGAGCCTTCTGGAGACCCTGTCTGCATCCACCCTATCAGCCAGGGTTATTTATCAAACTGCACAGAGAAATTTGAACTTGCATGAGATAAAAATGGAAATTCTTGACTTCTACTCCCCAGAAACTTTAGATTAAAACCCATTTATCAAACTTATTTTGTCTCTGTTCACTTAGATCTTAGATTAGTGTTGCAGTGCACCGACGACGTGGATGGACTGTAACGGCTGTGATGAATAGCTGTAACCCTATTTATGCTTGTATTGTATCACAACTTTTTGTTCTAAAAGACTAAAGCCGATAGATCCTTTTGTTCTGTGCCACATTGTAAGCTTTTCTCTGATCTATCGCATCTCTGCAGCATGAACGACTTCCCTTTTATGTATATAATATAAAATTAATTTCACACAATAACAACAACCTTCATAAATGGAAAGTGGATAATTAATTAAACTTTACAGGTTTCTACAGACAACAAAAAAATCCAATGCAGTAGCAGAATGAGTGAAAAGTGGCACTGCGTGTGAGCCTGAAATGATTTTATAATGAATACCTGTTTTGTAAAGGGGTGAAAGAAGCATTAAGAGTCTTTAAGTAAAAGTCATTTTGCTATTGAAGTCATATTTTACCGAATATTTCATACAGAAATGTATTAGATACTGATATATTTAATATATCTCATATATAGAGAGATTAGATTATATATTAGATGCTGATTTGCTTAGAATAGTCAGATTTTTTTTTGTTTATTTATTATTTTAGGAGATCACACACGGGAGCTGGATAAAGAAACTGGTAAATTTTCAAAATAAAAAACCCTGTTCACTACTGACCAAGCAGTAATCTCCAGAGCTGAAAAACGAAGCCAGTGTGCGGAGGCACCAAAACTGCAGTTCCTCTAATGGCCACTTGAGGCTGGCTCCAAAAGTGTATCATTCCCCAGACTCGCATGTTAATATCTCCAACTTTACAGCAGAAATAAGTATCTTTACAGGCTTTCCCCCTCTCCATATCAAGTACTTTTTTAAATATAATTCATCCAACTGTATAATGGCGTTAGGGGCGTGGCCATCTTGAGTCACAGGTGCGCTGACACAGTTGCCAGGCCTCGCCTCCATTACTTCAATTCAAATCAAATTCAAATCAATAAATTGGACTTCTCTTAACAATAAATAATTAAGCAAATTCTGTTTCTATATAACATTTTGAAAAGGGTGTTTTTATTTTGAAAGTTTAACTTATTCTTCATCCTGTTCTTGTGTCTGACTTTCTGCCCTCCTCATCTGCTCTTTGCATGTCAAAGATTCACCAAAATAGACATACTATGTTTTACATAAGAACAGCAACACAAGCTAAACAACATTTGATGCCCCGAGAATTACGAATGAAACTTTTATCACCAAAGAAGAACATTTGGTAAATTTTAACAAATATATAATATAATGTATAAAATAAAATGGTGAATTATGCAATGTATATTTAAACCCCAAAAAATAACAACAAAACAGAATGACAAAATAATTACCCATTAATGCTTAATTAACTATTACAGTTTATATGTGATGGTTACTATACAGTGTTATTTAAAGGCTTAAAAAATGAGACAGCTCAACTTTAATGTTTAAATTACTTATGCTTTGACAGAATAACATCACTGAGGTAACTCAGCAGCTAACAGCAATAAAGCCCTGTTTCTTTGTTTTCACTCGTACACTTCGCTGCATGTCTCTTGTGTGAGACACGGCGTTTCTCCTTTTATATGATTTTGCAATCGCTCTCTTCAGTGGTCTTTCTTTATTATTCTTTTGTTGAAGTGTTTCTCTTTGGTGGCTCCAGGGTGAGGGGAAAACAGCAGCACCGAGCGCCAATGTACAATTTTGGCAAGCACCATCGTTCTGTGCCATTTCAATGCCTTGGGTTGGTGAAGAAGTGCATGCAAACACAATAAACCCTTCCAAACTCGCAAAATTTCCTCTTGCGTATGTAAAGTGATGCAAAAATTATGCGTAACAACCGGCAACCAGAAGTACGCCCTCGCAAAAAATAAGCCCAGAACTTCTCTATGGCCCTTTCTGCTTTGCACCGCAGAATAAGGATTCCCTTTTAACAGCTTATAAACCCCGATCATCTTCTAATCTATGCATGAACACATAATATAAACTCTGGGTTCCTTAAATCTCTCAATTTCATGCTCGAAATTATCCTTACTTTGCACGATTAGGGGCCTAAATAAATCTTAAATCAAGTGCTTAAAACCCTTAATCATAACTGTAAGGGCAGAGAGTGCAGCAAGAGCAACACTTAGAGCTTTAGCGTGGCCTAAAAAATATTTAACTTCCACCTCTTCAGGTTACTTATTCAAAGCACATGTCACCTTAATCCTAAAATGAAAAATTCGAGTGGTCTCTGCCTCCATATCATTAAATATTTTAAGTTTTAATCAAGCATAATGTAGTACAGAAATTACTCTCTACATTAGTTTGTGTCAGTGTAAATATTAATCTGCTCCCTGCTGAGGCACGTTTCTATATAAACGACTTAAAGTGGTGCAGACTAATTTGCAGAACCTCCTGTAAGTACTGCAAGCTGTGTAATAATCTGCCGCAGCACTAAACACGCCAAATTCTAGTCTTCTTTGCTGCATTTAAATCTGTAATTTTAATGTGTTCAGATTTGAAATATTTAGTGCAGATGCTGCTAACGCGGTCAGTGATTCAGGAAAGTCTTTTGCAGAACTTCGGATAACGCTTATTTTGAAGGCTAGCACACTCCTCATAACTGGTTTATAATTTCCAATGAAGGCTCTTTGAACGAAGCACATCATTTGGTACGAATAAATCTAATTGTTTATCTCCTACAAGTCACATAATTTCAAATGAGTAGCTTCAGTAATTTAGTCTGTAAGTCAGTGCATAGCAGGTCAGCTCAATATCTACAACAAGCTAACAAAGTTTTAATCAAGGCTGAATTTTTTTTATTTGAGTTTATTAAAGTTAACCTATAATTCTGTTCCTTATTTTCTGTCATATATATACTGTCACAGTGTTGAATACCCATTTTAAACATGGCCAGCGTTTGAAATGATGAGGTCAGTGTACGTGCAAGTAATCCCTTTGAGCTGAAAGCTCAGGATTTCGATTGCTCTAAACACCCAATTTCAAACGTTTTTTTTCTACTCTTGGCTCTGTATGATGTCACTGGGAGGGGGTCTCCTTATATGGTCATCTAATGGCAAAGGCACACTAGTAAACCTCCTTGTGATTGTAAGTATTTGTTTGCCACAGCTACTACAGAGGCTCAGGGTGCTGCACACTCAACCTCTGGGTGACCACTGTCAACAGCAAGCAGATGTCACAGATGCAGTACAGTTTAATCACTATACTATACTAACTATGTCACTATTTGTAGAGGAATGTCTGAATTTGCATCACCCATCAATTTTATTACACTATTCCACCTCAGGGGAGGCTAGGGGGAGGAGCTAAAAACGCTTTTTTCATATGAAAAAAAAGCTAGAAAAAAGACTATGAGGCTCATTTTGATCTGTGACTTTATGCAAAGCTACTCTAGAAAGTAAAATAATAAAAAGCATTGAGTTGTAAATGGGCATCGTAGTGTATTTCAAGATATCAGTGAATCAGGAGAGCTCTTGTGAGGAAACGCTAAACTAACAGAAAATAAACTCAACAGTGTCAGGACTTTTTATTCGCCCTATAATAAAAAGTCAGCATTTATAGGAAACTTTCAAATAACTTCAAAAACACACCTTCCACCAAGGCCAATGGCCTGTTTTAATGAAATACCTTCAGATGTGCACCAAAATGTCACTGCTTATTTCTTTGTCGGTGCTCTTCTTTTCAACCAAGTTTCATGAAATTTCACTTTGGCAGATTTTGAAAAACCTTGCAGGCAGACGAACAGCACCAAAAACTGTACAAGTACTGCAAATAAAACACTGCAGCTTGAACGCGTACCCCAACAAATAAATAAATAATAATTTCTGGAAACATCTTCATCACAGAAATGTATTCTAACTATGAACTTGAGGTGTTAACGGGCTTTTATATTATATTTATGTTATATTGTGTTGTATTATATACTATATATATATATATATACTATATTATAGTAGCTTTATAATATGCGCAAACTGTGATTTCTGAGGTTTTGTTTATAACATCCAACGGATAAGTTCTAGAAGTAAAAGTATGATATCAGAGTTAACTATCAGAGATAACTTAGTTGGTTTTATGTATAATTAATGCATTCATTAACCATACAAACTGTAACAACAGCATGTTGTATTTAACCTCATTCTGAGCTCTGTAAGTGCTGCACAGTGTAGACCTTCCCGTTACCTCTTTGTGGTCCTGCTCGTCTCCCAGACGTTTGATCTTGTTGCAGTCGACGGGCAGCTCCCAGCAGTCGGTGTCGCTCAACTGGTAGCAGCGGCTGCTGAGCAGAGCCTGCCGCTGGGGAGACATCGGCTGCAGGGGGGTCAACACCGTCCCGCTGCCCTCGGGGCCGCCTGGCTGACCAGCCACATCCACCGCCCCGCTGTCATCCAGATCGCCATCCGGACTCTGAAGAGCAAAGGAATCTGAATACTGGTGAGGTATTCAGAGGGCTTATTTTTGTTATGTGTTTATTGTGACTTTTTTTTTCAAAAAGTTTTATTTTATCATTTCTAACAAGTGTAATAACACAGTTCTTGTGTCTTTGTTTACACATTTGTAAAAGATTCCTGCTTCGAGACTGGGAGAGTACACAAACCCACCCTCAGGGGGTTACAGGCTAGTGTACACACAGTCCCGGTCACAGAGGTTTTAAATGTTTTCAGTCTTCAGGTCATTCAAAAAGCTGCTGCCAAACCAGAAGAACTGTGTATACTCTTCTCGATGCTAAACTCCTGCCCCACCAGCTTCCATTTACATTTCCTTTAGACTTCCAGGTGATGCTTAAATGTGACTCATGTCACTGTGCAAACCTCTACTTGGCTACTATCATTATTTGATTTGTTTCTCTTTTGCACTTTCACAGTTTATCACTACACTTGAACTGTTATCTTTGTCAGTTTGTTTTGTTTTCATTTCTTTTTATTAAATTTTATGATATTTTCCAAATCTAAAGCTTAATATACACTGCCCTAAATGATTTTATTCTGTTTGTATCAACAGTAATGCCCATAATTATTTGTACCCCTGTGAAAAATCTGCATTTTTTTTTTTAAAACTATCTTTTACATAAAAGTTCAGCTGGTGAAATTTTGCCTTTATTCAGTTTATTGTAGCTGTGACAGAATGTTCCAGATGCATTTTGATTTTACACAACTAGCATAACAATAAAAATACTAATACTTTAAATACTTTTTACATGCTGTCCAAAATTATCCGTACTCTTCACCTGCCTCAGCATTAGGATTATTGTTTCTTTACAGTGCAGGTATTTTAGCACACCCAAACTGTGTTCAGCAGTGTTAGGCAAGAAATCCATGTCGAGGCCCAGAAACTGAGGGGAGTTGGTAAAAACTCCGTTAGTTCATGGTCAGCACTAGGACATGTGCTATGGGGAAGAAGAAAAAACTAGGTGAGAAGCTTAGGTCCCGTATTTTGCTTGTTCACAAGGATGCCATGGGCTACAAAGCCATATCCAAATGATTCCAGGTCCCTGTACCCACAGAGCGTCATTAACAAGTACAAGATATTCCACACAGTCAAGAACCTGAAGAGACATCGTAGAAAGCCCAAAGTTGCACGCCATCTGGGAAGATGTGTGTTATGGGAGGCCAGCAGTAACCCACACATCACAACCAAGACTATTCTACAAAATCTGAGCAACACCAGAACACAGATCTCAAGAAGATACAGCAGTAAACATTACACGAGGGGACTGCTAATGGACAGTGACCACTCCTCCAACACAGGCACACACAAGCTCATCTCGTCTTTGCGACAGAGCTATGGTTGTCAGTGTTATGGTCTGATGGGAACTCTTCAGGCACAGAGATGTGGCTTTTGTTTGGTGAAAGAAAGGTGAAACATTCACCCAGAAAACACGGTCCCGCTGGTCTAACACGGAGGTTTATCACAGTCTGGGGTTGCTTTTCAACAGATGGACCCAGAAACTTTTAAAAGTTGATGGAATCATTAAAAAGGACCGGTATTTCAAGACCGTCAATGAAAATATCCAGCAGTCTCGGGCAGCAATGGACCGTCCAACCAGATTACAGTCCATAAACATATGGCCAAATTAGTCAAGGAACAATTTGCAGACAACAATCTGAATGTTTTGGAGTGGCCAAGCCAGTGCCCCGACCAGAACCCTGTCAGAATTTGTGGAGAGAACTAAAAGACCAAGATCAATGCAAAGAAACCCTCAAACCTTAAGGACCTGGAGAAGTTCACCAAAGAGGATTGGGCCAAAATCCCTGTGGAGATGTGTAGAAACATTATGTTCACCTGCATGAAGGCATTACCACCGACTACTGAGAAAGAGTATGAAAAATTCTGGACATGAGATTCTTTTGGAAATTTGTCAAATATAATCATACAAATTATTAAAAATATTGACCATTGATTTGAATGTTCTTCTTATAGCCTTACGTCACCTTTTTTATGAAATGGTACAAGAATAAATTTGATCTGTCGATAACATATCTTAAAATAAACCCAAAATTCGACAGGGCTATGAACAGTTTTAGGCATAATCACATTTAGAAATGTCTTGCTAATGCTCCTCTCTGAGTTACGCTCTCTAAACAAAGCTGCCCTGTCTTATTTTTTCCCACTCCTGCCATTGTTTAGGGACGTGATGTAATAAGGCAGACATCCCATTTTTACTTGCACCGCCTCAGATTACCTGTGTCAGCAGGTCCTGGGGTTTCCCTCCCAAAGCGTGCGGGAGCTCCCGGCACCGTGTCGACAAGTTAAGGATGGCCGTGGCCGCCATGTGGGCCGCCTCCATGTCGTGGGTGTAGTCGAAGCTACTCTTACTGCAGGTGCTGCTGGCGCTGCTTCCACCTCCACCGCCTCCCCCTCCTCCTCCTCCACCTCCTCCTCCTCCACAGCTCAGGCTGCTGCTGCTGCTGGGAGCGTAGCTGCTGGTCGTACTGCTGGCCGGGCTGGACGTCTTACAGTAGCGCTTAGCTGCAGGGGTGCACACACGTATGGCTGGTTTGTTAGGCTCACGCTGGCTTTTGGCCAAGCTGTTCAGCAGATGGGTTTTTTGCACGGGGTTTAAAATTACAGAGAGATCCTCGAGCTTTTAAGAATATGCAATAAAAAAAGACAGATTGGTGAGGGGAAAGAGCGAGAGAAACAGATTGAAATTTAAGGCTTCCTAGGATTAAGCGGGGAAACAATGAATTGACCAGAACAAGAATCCACTCAAACATTCTAAAATTCTCAAAAACTAAAATTCAAACAAGCTCAGTGCTCGAGATTGATGAAGTTGTTCAACTTTTTTGGTCAGTGTGCCAAAATCAGAGCTCGTAAATCAACATAACATATCTTAAGACTGTTCCTGCCTCAGCATTGAATTGAAAATGCTTTGGACTGGATGTCTACATCTGATTTTTATTTGGAACAAATTCTAAGAACTGCAGCATTTCCTCCTTTGTGAGTAACATTTGCTAAAATAAAAATAATACAGTGTCCAGCTGTCCCAGAAAATAACTGACCTTTTTTTAAAAAAAAAAAATGTAACTACTCACAATATTTGTATCTTCACTATGTAAAAATGGACCCACGGGAACAATAAGCAAAGTATTTAGAGGCTATTTTTGGTCTTTTTAAGGGATTTGTTGCCAGCTAGAAAACATATATGAACGCCAGCCTTATGTGTTAAATAGGGAGACACAGAGTCATCAAACATAAGACAGAGAAAGAAATGGCGAAGCCATAGAAAGACGCTGCATGATGGTGAATCCGGCCTCGGCAGGCTGGAACGATGCTGATGGAGGGAAGAATGGTGGAAAGGAGGGAGGCAGGAAGGGAGTCGTGACAGAGGGGAGCTCAGACACCTCGTCTAAAAATCTCCCTCCTGCCTGCTTCTCACTAATGGCTCCCAGCCAAAGAAACAGGGCTCGCCTCCATTATCTCTCTCCTGTTTCACAATCCCTCCATCTGTACCTCCTCCCTCCCTCCATCCCTCCATCCTCTGCTCAGAGGAGGCAGGCTCTTAGCTTGGCATTTCCATAACTCTGCTCCAGCCATGTGGAGAGGCCGAAAACATCAGTGTTTTTAGCTCTATAACAAAGAGAAGACAAGCAGCACTGAGCATGTGTCGTTGTGCGCGTTGTAATGCTTTTAACGCCAGTTACAAAATGTTCTCTTCAGAACAGGAAAATGAAACGTAATCCGTAAGAGTGGGATCATCTGGAAGGTTTCTTTTTCCTTTCAAACTAACAAAAAAGGGAATCACAATAAGCCTGACGGTGTTTTTTATGGTGATTTTTAAATTTACCTGTAAGGAAATTTTTAGATACATGGATCCAACATTAACTCAAATAAATATTTCCAATATTCTTCAAATGGTAAGAAGAACATCAGACCCTGTTCAAACAAAAGACGCAAATCACCAATCAAAATGTACGATAAACTGTTGTCACATGATCTGACTGTGGGACCTATGATTTGCGATCGTGTATGTTAATTCTTCTCACCATCGTATCCCTTCGGGGAGGTGTCTCGCCCGTGGTGGTGGGTCTTGGTTGTCAGACCTCTCTTTCCGTAGCTGCCGTGTTGGGCATCATAGCCGCCATAGTCATAGCTGGTCTTGGAGTATTTCTCCAGCTCCTTCGCCAAGTTGGATCGTGGCGTGCTGGTGGGAACATTGTTTTTGTAGCCATACTCAGGAATCTCCAGCTGCTTCACAAAACACATTGGTCTGAAAGGCAGCCAGAGGGTAAATAAGGCTGGGATCGAACTTCACTGCACCATTTAGCATCCCTACTTCCGGATTTAAAAGTGGGGGGGAAAAAAGTTTTAAAAATATTTGTTTTGTTTTTTTCAAAGAACGAATAACACAAGGCAGTCTGTGTTATTTACCTTTACGCTAAAAAACTGGCTGCACCATTGAGCATCCCTAAAAAAAACTGACTTGTTCAAAAGGTAATCAGTGAAAGAAGATGGAGAGTGTCTGTTTTGTGGAAGAATATTTAAGCCCAGCTTTTTATTTATTCGCTAACTGACATCCTTTCAGCTTTCAGTACGTTCTGTTTAAGAAAAGCAACATGTATTCCCAGATTGCCTTACAACACAGAAACATATTAGGAAATTGTTACACCATTTGGCATCATCAAATAGAAAACAATGAAGGTTTTCTTTGTTATGGAACATTTTGAGTGTCTCAAGCTTTAAGACAGTGTTTCCCAACCACTGTGCCTATGTGCCGTGAGAAATGATCAGGTGTGCCGTGGAAGATTATCTGGTTCCACCCGATTGGTACTCTAAGCGACCGGCGTGAGTAACGGGCAGAACAATTACATTCT
>VVHJ01038012.1:27580-47884 GCA_015107715.1 Tylochromis polylepis
TGTTCTAATTAAATGGGTTGCCAACTGCCAGTAAAACAGAAGAAGAAATGACATAATAGTCACGCTGTGAGTGCGACAACGCTGCGCGTAATAGCAATAGATAAATACTTGAAAAGAAAAAAGTAGTGAGTCTGACCTGGGTCCTGGGGAAAATTCCGACCCAGATGAAGGCCCTAGCATGAGTAGTGGTCAGAAGAAAGCAAAAAAGGTATACTGGGGACAAACCAAGCCAATTCCATTATGCCTGGTGCGCGGGGAAAAATGATCAATATGCTTTTTGTGACATTTTTGTTTGGTGGTGTGCCGTGTGATTTTTCTAATGTGAAATATGTGTCCTGGCTCCAAAAGGTCGGGAAGTACTGCTTTAAGACACTATTAAGGTTGCCCTGATCATTTAAGGTGGCGCGAGCTGCCTTCTGTCAAAATAAGTGCAAACTTTTAATGTTGATTTAGTACACAAAGATAAATAAAATCACAAAATACATGAACTCAACCTGGAGTAGTTTCCATTTAAACTGGCAATTTGTCGCACCTAATCCAAATTTGAAAATCAGAAGTCAAATTGACTGACCAGAATAAAAAATATCTTATGAAATAACAGCCAATACGAATTTTTGTTTGTGTTTGCTGATTATTCATGGGATATGTTTTGATTCTGGAATTCCCAGCATATCTGAACTAGTCGCGCACGTGGTTGAATGTGCTAGTGACTTAAACTGCACCTAGATATAAGGAGGGCTACTAGTTGTTCTGAAACCCCAGTTCCTTATGTTTAATATCATCTGCAGCTGTATACGTGGGAGTTTCACTGCACCATTCAGCATCCCCAATTTAAGAAAAAGCAAAGGAAAAACAACTGCTTCCATAAGATACCATATTCAGAGTTCAGTGAGCAATTTGGCATCCCTTGCTAACCTATCAGAATTAAAAATATGTTGCTTTACTGTACTGAAGTGGGCGGTACCTGAGGACACGGTCTGACGCCTGATTGGTCTTACTGCCGCTGTCAGTTGAGTGAGTCTTCTCGTGGACCTTCGCCATCTTCTCTGCAGCAGCGATGGGACAGCCGGACAGACTGAAGGATTAGGGTTGGGGGGGGACAGCACACGGCCTGGTTACACACTGTACCAACACACACACACACACACGCAGCATCTGGCTCCCAATGAAGAGCAGTTCAGCTGTCACTACCAGCAGTTCAAAATGAATTATGGATTTAAAAATGGCCTACTTTGTGTTGACTTTATGACTTGCCTTCCAGATGACAAACTGGTTTACCAGTTGACTTTCTGCGTGACTTTTTTCTAAATAGGTATTGCTTAAATTTATAGACAGACACGTTTGTGACTCCTGCTTCTGTACATCACTCAAGCTGCAAAATCCTGGGCTGAAAATGAAGCCAATGCAAAAGTGACATTCAGCTAATGTCCACCTGAGGCTGGCTCAGAAAGTTAGCCAACAGTCCACTCCCACATTAATGTCCGACTTCAGCCATGTAAACAGAATGTTTACAGCTTCATGTAAGAACAGGCCTCTTGCCTGTGGTTCTGTTGTTGGTACCTTTTAAATAAGTCGTAGTTTGAAAATGGCAAGAAAATAAATTCTCCTATTTTACCGGGCTGTTATTTAGCACTAATTATCATCACGTACCTGTGTCTGTGCATTACCATACCTGATATCTTAGCAGTCTACTGTCTCGCTCCAAAACCATCAACATAGTGATGGCCAAAACACTAATGTGTAAAAGTGGAGACCAGAAACTAAGTGAGGGAATGAAAATGGCCAGGTGACAGTATTTTGTAATCTCTTTATTGTTCTCCCATATTTGAGGGTTCACATGTTTGATTGGATCACATTTACAAAAGTGACTATACAACTGACAAGAATTCAAAAGGAGACTGAAAGATGATAAGTTGACAGAACAGCAGCTCAGATTTGGCATATTTTTCCTTCGCACGATCACCAGCAAAACCTCTAACCTGCATAACTTTATGTGTGTTTATTAATAAGTTAAATTGGTGGGGAAAATGATTACTTGGTCCCTTGCTGAATTTTAAAGTTTGCTCACTTACAAAGAACTAACTGTTTATATTTTCTGCGGTAGTTTCATTTTAATGGAGAGAGAGACAGAACATCAAAAATCCAGAAAAAAAACCATATTACATAAAAGTTATGAACTGATTTGCATGCAAAGCTCCAAACCGTGCGCAAATGATGATATTTCTTCCATTTCCAAATAACCACACCAACAGTTGTCACCTTCCCACCAAGCCTCTGGCTGATGGTCTTGTAGCACATTCCAGCCTTGTTCAGGTCTGCAGTCTTGCTCTTTGGTCTCGCCAAATTAAAAAACAGTTCATTTCCTTGTAAGTGAGCAAACTTACAAATTCAGCAGTAGATCAAATAATTGTTTCCCCCACTGTAGATAGCATGAAGCAATTCAGACTCCCTCTCAGCCTTAATAACATGTTCCAAAATGGGCCAGACTCTTTGTCTTTATTTTGTTGGTCACCCTACGTCAGGCTCTTTAGCGTTCACTGAGTGTTTGTGTCTGGATCTGGATCTGCTCCTGTGACTCTTTATACAGCAACTGAATACCTGCTTGAATAAGTGACTAAATTATTAATTTTTAGCAGAGGCCTCTTTACTAACAACACACACACACTTTTCTCTAGTGATTTGGGAGAGTTTGTGGTTATCTGTCCCACAAGACACTTCCACTTAACAAAACTGTCACTTCACACCAACTCCCAGTGCTAAGTGTTAGAAGGCAACACATTCTCCGTTTTTAATCATTAAATTTGTTTTTCATCCCTAACGAAGTGTAACCTCACAGGATGCAGAAAACACAAATCTAATCCTGCTCATGTGATTGACTGATTGTGTGATAGGTTAGATTACATTCATTAAGCAGCTGCTTTTGGTCTGCTGAGGAAAATAATTAAATGTCATCAACAATCATAAGTGAATTTCTTTAAAAGCGAATTAAAATTGCAATAAACACAAGAAAAATTGCGACGTTGGACCAAAAATTTCATCCTGTGTACTTCTGAGATGTACCAGTCATTAAAATGTGTGACTTGCTGACCCTCATGTGGTGCAAACAGGGGTAACGGAGAAGCTGATTGGATGGGGATGTGGCTTCTCCCCCCTGCCACTTTGGGCTTTTCCTAATTGCTTCATACCCACAGAGGCAATGAAACATCGTTAGTACACACACACACACACACACACACACGCTCGTTTTAAAGCAGGGCTACTGTGTGAGTAGTGTGTGACAGATCAGCACGGCGGTGCCTGCTACTGCTGCTGCTGCTATGAAGGCGTTTCCATGGTGACTGCCAGACATGAAAGCTGGTGGCTAACAGTAGCTAAGCTAGCTAGCTAGTGCTTTGTTTCCTTTCCCAGTGGAGCTGTGCTACATAACACACCCTGCAGCCACGTCTGAGTGTGTGTGTGTGTGTGTGAGTGTATTCTGTCTGCCAGCACATGTGTGCTGCTGTCTGTGAGCTCATTTGTAAGTGTCTGACTGTGTGTGTGTGTGTCAGGCTGTGTGCGAATGAAATAGTGTGTCATCTAAAGCTCTACGTATGTGTGAGAAAATCAGTGCAAATCACTTTACATAATTCAAAAGTATGCATCTGTGTGTGTGCATGTGTGTGTGCGCATGTGTGTGCTGCCTGCACTTCATGCGCTGCTCTGCCTGTTAAACAGCTGAACTGCAGATGTGATGCAGGTTCTCCTTCTCCAGTCCCTTCTCCACAATTCCACCTAAACCTGAATACATTACAACATTTTGCATGCTGGTGAAAAAAAAAAGTGACCTTTTTTTCTGCCAGAGTTGGATAAAAAAAAAAAAAAACTGTTTTTGCAAACTGTTCTTGTTTAGAGGAAAACTCCCACAGTGGCAGGTAAAGCACACAAACACTAACTATGATTTCACATGCTATGATGATTTTGAGGACTTATTTATATTTCTGCAGTTTGAAGGACAAAGCAATAACCAACCAGAAGCATCCAGAAATGAGAAATGAAACCGCCGTGCCAAAAGGCTGAAGTTCCCCTAATGGCCACTTGAGGCTGCCCCAAAAAACTGTTCCAATCCCCATAACCCCCCATGTTAAAATGTCCACGTTTACAGGCAGCCACAAAAACTGGGTTTGTTGTTTTTAACAGTTTTCTCCCTTTAAATCAACTCTACAAAGTTTGAATCTTTAAAAAATGTATTTTGGGTGTTTCTGCCCTGAGCGACAGGTAAGGACTCACTCAACTGGACCTTGTGATTGCACTTGTGCTGTTGGTGCTTTCTGAAGCATTTATAAGAAATGACAAACAATATAACCCACTAACAATGAAATAACATGACACCCTTCAGTTTGTGAGAGAAGTTCTTTGATTTTAATAGTCTGCTACTGAAGATATCTGTGTCTCCAGCCTTTGGATGCACCTGATCAAGTCTGGAGTAATACGGAAAAACTGAACTCCTGGTCAACAATATCATCATCACCACCAAATATGACTACACGTAAATGCTGCTTTTCTAAATCTCCTCCATTATGTTGTCCTTTAAAAAATTATTAAATTCCATATTCAGGTTTCTAAAATGGGCGAAAAAAGCCTAAGCCAGGAATTTGCTGTACTTATAAATACACTTTATTATAGCCCTCTGCTTTCTGAGTGTAGCATCAAGACCAAGAATGTGCTCATTTCATTATTTTGATTTGTAATTCATTCATTTTTATGTGTTTGATTTACTTTTTTCTACATTTAGGGCATACACGTTGCATACGGAGGTGTAATTCTGGACTGTACTGTACTAAAATACTTATGTACTTATGTACTCTGTGAATAGCTAGCTTGGTCCTCAAAGTCTCAGTTCAGTTTTATTTATATAGCACCAAACAGTCAACAACAGCCAGCCAACAGCTTGAAAGAGTCTGCAAAGCCCCAGAATAGCAGTTCATAAACAAGTGGGTAATGTCACAGGAGCTCTGCCCATCTTTTATATACAGTCTACAGGTGAAATTGAGCAGCATGTGCATTAACACAGTTTTTAAGATTTATCCTGGACTTTCAACACATCTTTGTTTTTCATAATGTGCATCCAAAACCTGAAATACTTATTTATAACTTGAGTTTGACTTGCACTCGGGCGTTTAGGACTTTAATACTTCCATCCATCTGTTAGCTACATCTTCTTACCCTGTAGTGAGTTGTGTGGGTGGTGGAGCCAAACTCAGCTTATACTAGGAGAGGGGTGGGGTGACCCAGTCAATCAGAGAGCTATTTTTAATAACCGCACAGACAACCAATCAGGCTCACATTCACGCCTAGGGGTGATTTAGAGTTGCCAGTCATCATAACTTCCAAGTTTTTGGACTATGTGAACCACACAGAGGAAACACTGAAGTTTACTTGCTTAGATTACGTTATCTATACTTTTTTTCTTCATACTGAGGAGTAAAGTTGCACATACTTGTGTTTTTATTCATTTATATACTTACTTTTTATAAGTAATGAACACTTCTGCATAGGGAATTTAGTGTTGTGACAATTATTTAAGTTATGCTGTGGTTAGACTTTGATTAGTTTCCAGTATTTCTGTTAGGGTTTAGCTAACAGCAGGGCTCCATGACCAAACCCCCTGTAGCGATTAATGATGCCCAGTCTGTGGACTGGGCATAAATGTTGGTCAAATGCTGATAAAACCAATGTTTCTCTAAGTGTGCGGTGTATGGGGCACAGTAATGTAATGTAATGTAAAAACTTTATGTTTTTAACTTTCCAAAGAACTAAGGCCATTCATACCATACCATTAACTATAAGTTACAGCTCTTTTACTGGTTATAATTCCTTTACTACTTATTTCTTACATGTTGCACACTAACAAATGATAATAATAAACCAAAATAAAAATAAGTAATACTTCATGTTATGAGTTTGCAGAATTCTTTCAGCCAAAGCAAACTTATTAGCGTTTACATTGTACAGGACATAAGCATCAGCAAGTAGTTTGATTGGAGATGTACTCCTGAAACCACACACACACTGACGATATCTGTACGACAGAGGTGTGGATCAGCTGATAGCGGCCCGGCTAAAGGCCACTCACTCACCTGCGATGCGAGTTCCTGTTGCTATTGACATGACCCCGTCCAGAGCAGCCAGGAGTAGGGCACTTTAAAACATTTTCATACATGGCAAGGACTTTGACAGAGAGGAAAAGGTGAGAAAGACAGCCAGGGTTAGGAGCAGACAGGAGAGTTAACGGGTGTTCAGCTCGACGGTTAGGCATGCACAGATTACAGCTGCACGACTGATGCGACAGTGGGCCAGAAATTTCACAAAAACGAGCATGAACGCTAAGACAAAGTGTGTCAACAGCAGGAAGTTGCCAGTTCTCCTCTTTGTTTCACCTGTAGCCACCTCAGATTCAGCTGTGCTTCATGTTTTGCATTGGTTTAAGCGACATGCCTCCTCGTGGAGCTTATTTTGTCACAAAAATAATTAAAGATTAAAGTAAATCTGTTGTGTTTTTTGCCTCTTTTTCCCCACTAACTTTCCTCTAAACTGCTGTCCGTTTGTAGTTATGATTGCCTCAAGTATTCCCTTCCTACTGAGGAAACACAGCTCTCATTTGCCTTAAGATCACTGCGGTCATGTCATGAAATTTCATGAGATGAGACTGTGCTGGATGCAGTAGTTCGTCATGCACTATTAAGGACGGCTGATGACTCCGCAGGAGGAAGAGGAACGTGTCTGGTAATAACTGAAGGTTTAAAATTCTGTTTCAGATAGTTTTTTTCAACTATGCATAATCTTCATATACAGTTTAAGTTTCTAGATATTGAAAAGCTCAGCAAGCTTTTACCTGTATGTCTGCACATCTTTCTGTATTCTCCATGCAGGTATTTCTTTTTGTCATTTTTGTGAAGTCTCATTTGGAAGGTTCAAGCTGAATTTTTATTTTTTATTTTTTTTGCTGCTGATACATTTTTCTTTTTGTTTTATATACCAAACTGACTTACAACTCACAAAATAGGCAGGATGATAAAGCGGGGCATGATTTAGAGAAGGGCTCACTTGTGATTGACAGATCCGGTCCTCTCTTACCGTGTTTGGTCTCAAAACAGCACGATGCTAAAAGCCAAAACGTTCAGCGCAAGACTTCTGAACAGGCCTCGCTCACAGAGGACAAGAGACTGCTTGGCAACCACTGGTCGCTAGGGACAAATGAGTATTCTGACTGGCTCAGTCGCTATCAGTGGTTCCTGATGGTCGCTGTGAAAATGACTGCTAAGGCCCAGTCGTGCGGGCCTAGAGACCAGTCAGTGGTCACTGGAAAAAATGTGTATTCCCCTACCGGTTGACAAGTGGCTAGTCGAGATAGCTGGTTGTCGCTGGGTGAAATTCGTTACAAAGAGGTATAAGGGGCACTGAAAACCTCCTTCTGATTGCCAATTTATGTGCAAGCACTCCCCAACTAATCGCTAAATGTTGGGAAATTATGAAAAACTCTGATTAAAGCTGGAAACAGAGAACATTCACCTTCAGAGTAAAAGTGGCACATTGTGAAATGTGTTGGGTTCAGCAGCAAGGCATAAAATGGTCTTTGTTTCCGGTTTGCATCACACTTTTTTGAGTTTCATGACTCAAAACAAAGGTTGGTTAGTGTGTCCCAACCAGCTTTGGGAATATACTTTTTTTTCCTAGTGACCTTTAGGTACCAGAGGGTCACAGACCGGTCTCTAGGCATGCATGACTGACGACTAAACAACTGATGATGTCTTATCGATCTTTTATACAGTCTGTGCGTTCAATTGCTCCACCAGGGTGAATAAAGCCTCATCTAAACTAATGTACTGTTTTACCTGTGAGTTCGGTGAGCGTGCTTAAAGCAGGCTTAGATGGCTGGACGTAATCTCATGAAGGTCTTTTTGGGAGGTTTTTTTAGTCAGTAGGTTGATCAAACTGATTCTTCATGCTGTTCACGTTACAGCAGCGACACAGAAATCAAAACAAGACTTCAGGCAGATGCGATGAGGAGAATGAAAAAAAAAAAAGGTAAAGCCGTTCACAAAACTGAACCAAAAAAAGAAGGATAATACTATTTCTGGTGCCACAGTAAACATGAGTAGAAACAGAAGCAGTGTTGTGTCCACAACAGCACTGCAGTATGTTTGCTTTAGATAATTAAGATACTTTTTTTTTAGAGAATTTCTAACAGATAGAAGTGAAATTACATTAAAAAATAAAAATAAAAAAATAAATATATATGTGTATATATATATATATATATATATATATATATATATATATATATGTGTGTATATATATATATATATATATAAAGCTCAGTTGGTTTTGAAACTCAATAACCTTGATAATGTTTGGCAGCAATCAAGGTCTACCTCCTCTGTTGATCAAACATATCTTAAACAAGCTCAGTCACACATGATGATTAGACGTTCACAAATCCTCGTGATCATGACAAAGTCAAACCCAGATTATCTAACACGTTCAACACGACTGAACACAAATGCAGACTCATGCAGGACAGACGCATGATGGTGAACAGCCAACATGCCCAGCACTGTCCGACTTTCACATGATAAAATCCATCTAACAAGTCATTTGAAGTCAGTATTTATTCCTTAAATCTCCTCAGATTAGAAACAAAACTAAACAAAAACCGTTCTGGTCAGTAAATTATTTCCATTTGGTCCTAAAGACATGGGAATTTGTTTTTCTAAGATATTAAAGGGCAAATTTTGGGGGGCAGATGTTGCCTGGTATGAAATGTTTTTTGTGCTCTCAGGTCTATATAACTCTGAGAGAGGCAGAAATGATCTGACTGGATGAGTAAAACCTCAGAGCGCGCGGCTAAATAAACACGATTCAGCTCAATCGTCAATGTAACAAAACAGAAAAAAGGGGTTTGTGACATTGAAGCGTAGCTACCTTTATTGCCAACTTTGTAGTCACATCAAGCATCAGCCAAACTAGAATTCATTATTCATGTTGTATTACAAATATGTAGCAGTGAAAAGCAGACGCAGAGAATCTTTTTGCTTCTTTTTAACTAAATTTGAGAATTAGACTCCTTTTTGGATTTCTTTTTGATACCATGTTGGTTTTGCAGACTTTTTGTCACCATTTCTTTTCATTAGAAGTTATTAGGGGATAACCGTTGGTCACTGTTGACACCTCAGCGGTTTATTTTAGACTAGAAAGATATTGTAACTACATCTTAACACACAAGGGTGACAAATTACAGATTTATGTAGTGCTTATATGTGGTTATTCATAAATTAATAGACATTAATTTATAAATAATACGCAGATTATTTATTCATTAATAGCTGTGTTTATTATTCCAGAGTCCCTTTCTCTGCAGATAGCCTGTGTTTAGTGAATCTGCCTATCTTATGGTATGTGGTTACCGTCTTTGAGGCTATTGAACCCTACCTTGGATGCAGCCCTGGGAGTTGCTGACCTACCCTGTCATCATGTAAGTAGTTTATGGTCTTATGAGCCAAAGCGTGACTAAAATCATCATTAGGATTAAATACTTGGGACTCCATTGCATGCTTGAGACCCCTCTGACAAATGGTGAGATGTCAATGTGAAGTTGAAAAGAAGTCCAATTGCCTTCAAGTCCAGCTTTAAGACCACTGTGGCCTGGATGTTTGAGCATCTACACAGACATTTGAGGCTATGACGACTTAGCCTGTGGGGAAGATGGCAAATACTTCAGTGTTTCTGATGTAGCCAAGAACGTTTTGTTTGATCATTTTTCAGGATTCCAAAAACCTTGTTTTGTTTTTTTAAGTAGAACATTAAAAACATACTTTTATCATTCAGGCCACGGTTTGGAGATTCGGCAAATGTGTCCTTGTCCTTGTCGTCTGAGGTTTCACTCAACCAATAAGGTGATTCCTGCCTCCAGAGTGCTTTGAGAAATGTCTGCACACTTAAAACCACCACCTGCACCAAAAGACTGAAATACTGCTCTGGGTGAAATGACTTGTCAGACTGCTTCTGAGTTTGTGTTTTTAATGCAGCACAACATGCAAGCAGAGGGACCTACTCTCAGGTGGGACACGATCTTTGTGGGGACACCCAGAAAGGCTGCGGTGATGCGGGTACAGCCCCGTCACATGACCGGTCCCGTCACAGCCTGGAGTCGGACACTTGCTTTCCTTCTTCTCCCCCCTGGAAGAGTCTGTGAAGACAAGGGGCAGCGAAAATTAGACGGAGATGGCGTTGACTCAACAGGTAATCAGTGCCCAAGTGTCGGAGCAGTTTTTGGCCATGAAAGGACTGAACACGGACCGTATATGGCTCATGGATTTGGCCAGTAGCCTGGTTCTTAAAAACCACCCACAACTCAGATTTGTTTAGCAAGGCAAACACTGTAGGTGTGATATTGGACCCACTGATGGCTGCTTCATTTGGTTCAAGAAACAATTGATCAATCAGAGCTTATCATGCAGAATTAAGCATCATCCTCCTACATAGATAGCTCATTACCTCAGCTAGCAAGCGCAGATGAGATTCACTTGGGTGTGCATGCTGCAAATCCCTGAATACGACGGGACAAACAGAACAAAATAGGCCCCCTCCCAACAAGAAATCACAATATCAGACTGAATAGGTGAAGCGAGAGATAGGTCTGCTGTCCTTGCACAGATCCAGACATCATAATAAAAGCCTTCCTTTGGACTAATAACAGCTTCTTTTGGGTTAACAAAGACTCTCTCTGTGCTAATGAAACAGTCTGAAGCCCATCTGAGTCTGTAGTGAGGATGATAACTGCACAGTGCCGACTCCCTACCAGTGGTGGTGGGGTTGTATATGAGTGGATTTGGAGAAATAGGCCGCAGATAGCGTCCCACAGATGAGATTTGCTCTTCTAACGGGCCGTGCAGATTGCCATTACTCATGCCTGACAAGCTGGCCGTCTGATGTTCCCACACCGGCCTATTTTAACAACATAAGCTGCTGTCAGTGGAAAACCATGCATCTGCAAAATAAAAAAATTTAAAAAAAAATATGTGTATAGCCCTGAATGCAGAAAATGAGTGCCCATTACCTCGTCTGCAGCCATGTGCAACATTTCTGAAATAACACAGCGGGATTTTAACTAAGTCCAGAGGTCAAAAAACTCATTCAGTCCAGCAGTGTCCATAGAAATGCTCAAATCAGGGAGGAAAAGACATTAAAGTTACTTTTATGTATTATTTTTTCCTGCAGCAGCACTAATAGCCCCTGGCTGCTGCTGTACTGAGGGTTTTAATAAGTCAGACAGACAAGATAAACTCCCTCTCTGCTGACCCGGGGTCAACATTTTTGAGTTAAATATGGCTATGGTTAAATGTGATGTGAAAAGGTGATGGGAAACTGGCAGAATTTAAAGAGAAGCACGATCATTTGACAACTTTGCGAATATACTAATAGGTCAGAAGAAGCAGGAATGCAAGCAATATCTATTTCTCAGACAGCAGTCACAAAGTGCTTACATACATACACGCCATATAAACTTACTGGAGAACTAAGAGCAAAACAGCAGTTTTACAAAAGTAAAAGAGGAAACGTGGAAATAAAACCACTACATAATGACTCTTATTCACTACCATCACGTATAACCTTTGCTGCTGAATTAAAGCCACATTTCTTTTAGGAAGTTTATTTTGATCAGATGCAGTGTGATCGTGTCGCGCTACAGAGGACTGACTGAACTAAATTCGCTTCTCAAAGTCCAGGCTTTTGTGGTAAAAATAGTCCTGGCATGAAAAACCAGATGCAGGACCGTGTGAATGAAGAAAAGACTCCTCGTGAACATGCAGGAACGTTTCCAATTTAAACATGTTACACAACACGTTACGCTGCAGGTCAGAACAGCAGTAACGCCTAAAAGATATCCTTAAGTTGGCTCCAAACTACTTAACAGACCTGACACATGGAACACGGAAAATAAACATATACTACAGCATAGTTTTCCAAGTTTGCCGAGCGCTGATCGATAATAACACAGACAGGGTCAGTGTGTGGGTTTTTCTTGCCTACCTTTAGGGTAGTACGCCCTCTTCAATCCATCCTGCTGCATCCTGGACCTGCGCTCCTCTGCAGCGCTACTCAGCCTTGGGCTGTGCTCGCCGTGGCCGCGATGGTGATGGTGGTGGTGATCCCGACGGGGCATCGCGTGCTCTGAGGCCATCCGGTCCCTCATGACCTTTGCCCTCTCCGATTCCAGCGCGATGGCCTTCTCCAGCAGCGACAGGTTTCCCTTGGCCATGTCGAAGGTCTCGTCCGAGCGGTCGGAGGCCACGGATGTGGTGTCCTCGTCGCCCTCCTGGCTGCAGCTGGTCGGGTAGCCTCGGGACGCCGGGCTCAGCTGCTCCTCCAGCTTCATTAAGTTCACCATATCGGAGTAGCTGCGCTCCAGAGACCGGGGCTCGTCCTGTGCACCCTGCTGGCAGCTGTCGTACCTGAAAGTTACGCATGAAAGAAGTCAAGATGCAAATATGTGGAAAGCCGAGGTTATCAAAAAGCTGTTTTGTATTGCCTCTCTAACTTGTTAAACTAAATGACCTTTTACATTGTTGGTTCACTCAAAAACCGATACAGAATGAAGGGTCACAATTTTGCCAATTCAGCTGTATTCTACAAAAAGCTTTATTATAGTTTTAATTTATTTATTTTTTTTTTACTTTTTCTGAAATAATTTAGGAACTGTTGTTGTTGTTGGAGTGAGCTACCTTGAAGTTTAATAAGCAAAGCTAACTATACAATATATGGCCAACAGGCAAAGTAAAAAATATTATCAAATATTAAAAATGATAAAGTTATGTATAAAAAGGAGTCAAAAGTAGGTCCTGCAACCTTACAATTCAAACCTGTAAATGAATGATTAATAATTATAAAAATGTGGTACTTATTAAGTTTGTGAAATTACGTTTTCACATTTAAAAAGGAGGACTAATATAAAGAGAAATCAAAAGGTCTTCTGGCCGTGCCCACAAAAAACTGATTAATGTGTCTGACCTCCCCTTCAAGGCTGTCTCTTTGTGCAGCTCTGGACCACGCAGAGCAACGGCATTATTTTCAGAACGATCCCCGGCACATTTGATACTTCACCGTCTGACTTCTGTATTACCTTGAGTTTTATTTTGAGGATCATCGGCATAAATGAGAGCCGGGTCTGAGGCTACAGCTGAGAAAGCAAACAGCAATTTTCATTTTTCAGTATAGCAGTCTGAAATTTCCAAGGAGTAGTGCTTTAGTTTTCTTTCTCCTACACTGATGATGGACAGTGTGTTTGTACACGCTAACACGCAACACCCAAGCTACCCACAAGCTCCCTGCGACTTTGTCCTTTACATCAAAATGAAATTAAACTTAAAAGTTCACATTTAGACAGCTGCAAGGGCAAGAAATCTAAAAATGACTGCCAAGCTAGAAGAGATCCAGAGACGCACAGGAAGACGGCCTTGAAGAGGCCATGAAATCATGGCTGGAGTCAGAAAACTTTTACATTGCACTGTTTATGCAATCTTCACGCATTACTGCTAGTAATTTTCTCTATGCAACTTGCCACATTCACCCATTCATGCAAGCACTTTTTTCTATGCTTTCTTTGCTAGTGATATCTCTTTCTCCTTATTCATGAACAGAAACACACATAATTTTTCTTTCCCAAGGACTGCAAGTTTTAGTTTGTCGTTGGCTTTTGGAAGAAGAGTGCCCCTAACCTTTCCATGCGCAGTTTTTTTTTAATCTTAGCATCTGGCTTGCATAAGAACTATTGCATTACTGCTGTAACGTTTAAGTACCATCAGTACCATCTATGTAATCTTTAAAGGCTACCTACTATGTTTTTCCTTGTTTACTTGTAGATGCTAGATACTGTAGATATTATACATAACCAAAGGTTTCAATAATGAGGTCAACATATTTAAAAGGCACGCAGAGCATATTAATTTAATCTTAAAATGTTATCTGTGAACTCTGAAGAGATGATCTACCTGGTCAGGTGGTGCACCCCCTGCTGGTCTGCTGGGTTTTGAAGTTGGTGGTGGAGAACGTGGTGGGCAGGACGATCAGACGGCTGAGTCTCACTCAGCTTCCGGGCCAGATCAAAGCACTGATTCCTCAGACACTCTAGGCTACTGAGACACACCTCCTCCTCGCTCTCCTCAGTCTGACCCCTGACTCCCACGCCGGGCCGCCCGTTTGCGTTCACCATGGTGTCTTCGGGGTAGCCGTCTTCAGGCAGCATGGCGCCGTGACCCTGCGCCAGAAGCTTCAGGGAGTCCACCGTCTCCCTGACCACGTCGCTGTCCAAGTCCACGCTCAGCTCACCCTTCCTCTCACCCTGCTCGCTGCCGTCATCCTCTTCATCGTCGTCGTCTTCCCCGGCGCTGTTGGAGGAGTTGCTGTTCATCTCGGACTCGGTCATGGCCTGGTAGGCAGCATCCTCGGCGATCTTGCCGAGGTTGAGAAGTGACTTGGCAACCAGCTCGTCGTAGTTCTCGTACTCCTCTCCGGTCCCGTTACCGGCGCTGATGGTACAGCTGTTGTTGTTGTTGTCGTCCTTCTGAATCGGAATGAGCTTTGATTGTCCACCGGGTTTGTAGTGGTTCTCTGCAATCAGGAAAGCAAGGAACAAATCTCTTTGTCTTGATACTGTTTAGGCATCTCACAACGCAGCCAAGGAAAGTTTCCCGCAATAACCCGCGCTATATGCAACATAAACGGCAGGTAATTTATGAAAAATGTGAGGGAAGTGATTTGTTTTGCAGGTAATACAACTATCAGTCCATTTAAAGAATCAAAATCCTGCAGATGAAGTGGAGATGAAACCCTTATATCCTCTAATCATCTCAGCAATGCTGATGAACTCATTTGTTTTTTCTGTTATATTCTCGCCTGTTTTATCTTCATCCCTCCCAATTATGATCCACTGTTTACTCACAAAAAACATACAACCCAGAGCGCTGCGCGGCAGTGTCGCTCTCGCCGCTAAGCCTCGCTGTTGATTTTGGGGACAGAGGCGGCGAATGAGAGCAGAGAAATTGAAAAGGGAGGCGTGTGAGGTGCTCCGATTCAGGAGCCATAAATATCCTCAGGAGGAGAAACCGAGGCAGAGCACATGTGACACGTCCGCCGAGACGAGGAGGCAAACGAGGAGGGGAGGGAGGGAGTTAATAACTCAGCAGAGCTCCTCTCCCGATTATTCGTGAGGCACTGTCAGAAGCGATTGAGGACATGGGCGGGGGGGTTGGGGGGAGAGGAGGAAGCGAGGTGGGAGGGAGAGCGCAGAGCATCTGGTCTACCAAACCCTCCTCAGCAGCACTCATCACTTAGTCCTCTCCTTCTGCAAACCGCATGCAAAAGTGGACATCAGCGCGACCCAGAACAAGACCTGAATATCTGCAACATTGCTGCGTTTATCCATCTGTTAATTCGACAGCTTTTTGGCATCTTTACGTGTTGTAGGTTGGAAAAGTTCCACGAATCTGCACAAACACGGTGGCCCCTTTACGGATCGAGCTGCAGTGCTCACAGAATATCTGGCACACAACACTGAAGGCATGTCCCGGCCAGAAGCACCGGTTTCATGAAAAGTGCAACAACAACAAATGTTTACAGCATTTGTTTAGCAAGTCCATGTGTTCTTTCTGTCGCTTTGTCGTACGCGTAGTTATAATATTGAGCCTGTCTTTTCCTTCCATGTGCTCTCTGTGTTTCTGTGGGTTGTTCTTTCTCCCTGTTTTAACTTACTTCCGGTTTTATTTTAAAGGTTCTCCTTGTTTGGTGTCTCCTTTGTTCCTTCTCCTATAATCACTATAATCTTGACTTCACCTGTGTCTTACTGTCTTTCACTCCCTGGTATGTGTCTTTAGTCTGCAGCTTGTCAGTCTTTGTCTACTCGTCATCTGGATCAGCTCTTGCAGTTTTTGATTAAAACGAAAAGTTGCTTTTCTCCTAAACTGCACTATGATTTTTATTCTTTTTCATTTCATTTTTTGTCCGCGTCGTCTTAAAATAATTCTGTTCACATCTTTGTCATTCCTGTCGTTTTGCTTGTTTTACCCCAAGGCATTTTGTGTTCTATGTAAAGCAATTTGACTTTCCCTGTTGCTGAAATGTGCTATACTGATAAACCATGCATCAGCACCAGTTCAGTTATTCACTACAGTACTTATTCATTTAACCACCTGCCACTCCACCTCGATTTTCTTTGCTTTTCAGTTCACTTTATGAATTTAACTGCCAGCACGGCACTGTTGTACATTCCTTTTTCTTTAAACGACTCAAGTGTCGATTATTCTCCAACCCTATTTCCAAAAGAGTAAGGACACTGTGTTAAAATAAAGACAGAAAGTCATGATTTGAAAATCATTTAAATCCCATATTTAATTGAAAAGCGCACAAGGACAGTACATCAGATTTTGAATGTGAAAAATTTCATTGCGTTTTTTACAAATACAAACTCATTTTGTCATTGAAACAGGCAATATGTTTTAGGGGTTGGAACATGGGAACAAAGGGCTGGAAAAGCTGTGTAATACTAAAAAACAAATGGTGGTGCATTGCATAACTAAGTGGGAAGATGTCAGTATCATTATTAGATACACAAAGACTAACCCAATTAAAAAAATAATAATAAAATAAAATTCACGGTCGTGGGTTTTGGACGCAGGTTTTTTGAGTTTGGGATTTTGAATTCTTTTAGTTTTTTTATGATCAGTTTGCTTCTTGACTTTCATGTATTTTTGAATTTTTATTTGTATTTGAGCTTAACTATTCCTCAAGGTTTGATTTCTCTTTTTTACAACTCTCAGTAGTTTCCTGGTTCTAGGTGTTATTTATTATTTGTGGATTTTGTTAGTTTCCTGTGTGTTAGGCGTTTGTGTTAGTTATGGACTTTTTCCTTGAGTATTCTTCTCTCCTCCTCTGTGTCTTCCCACTTCCCTGATTACCCTTAGAGAGTATATGGTCCTGTCTACCCTCTGTTAGTTGTCTGATTGTCTGTTTGCTCCGTCATCTAGTCTTTGTTCACATTTGCTATTCGTGGATTTAAGCCCGTGTTCTTTTGTGGACTTTAGCATTCAACCTAAAAAAGAAGTTCGCTTTTAGTTATTTTTTTCTGTGTCCTGTTTTTGGGTCTTTAATCCTACTATTACCTGAAATTTTAACCGTAAAATTCTCAAGAATTTGGGGAATTTCATCACATAAGGTACTTAAGACTGTTAAACGATCGAGAGAATCAAAAATCACCGTGTGGCAACGCTGTAGTTTTTGAATGGCCGTGGCCGTTTGGCTGTGTTAAAACAATCGTTATTCTAAGGCAGTCTGGACCTGTCACTAAATGGAAACATTTGGCAGATTGTGAAATGAAAAATACAACAGTGAAGGCCTCAAACTGACGAACAGCTGAAGTCACAGATTACGCCGCGTGGTTGCTGAAACGAGAAACTCTTGTTCCCGATTGGAGCTCCGGATCCTGAAAAGCAACTCGTTTGATCTGCACGAACCAAAGCGAAACTATCACGTGGCTCGTGTCCTTCATCTTTTTCTCATCCGAGCAACCAAAGTAACAAACCGCACACTCACCCTGCTGACGACTCTGCTCCTCCTCTTCCTCTTCCTCCTCATCTTCCTCTGCCTCATCATCTTGCTCCTCCTCGTCTTCTCCCTGCTCCTCGTTGTCCTCCGAGAACTCGTCTTCCACCTCGCCGTCTTCTTCTTCCTCTTCTTCATCTCCTTCCCTCTCCCCTTCATCCTCCTCCTCGTCCTCTTCAACTACCTCCCCTTGCTCCTTCCCCTCCTGCCCCACCTCCATGGCTTCGTTCCCATAGCTGCCATAGCTGCCAGCATCCTCCTCCAACTCACCCGGGCAGGAGGTGAGGAAGGGCCTCCTCTTGGCAGCCGGTTCCAGCGGTTGTTTTTCCAGAGCCTTCCTCTTCTTGGCCAGCGGGCAGCCGTAGATGCTGAGGTGGGACAGAGGGTACACACATGATCAGTATCCATCTTTGCTCTCCTGTTTACTCTTTGATCGTTTGCCCTTTCACTGCAAACTGCAACAGATTCAGAGGATAAATAAGTTTAAAAACAGCCAAATCTGACAAACACATTTGATCCTGCTGAGCCAGAACACATACCGGCACTTAGCCATAATCAGCTCAGTTTGGCCGGACAGAGTGCTCGTATTTGGTCGCGGCCTTTCATAACGACGGAACAGGTAAACTTCCAGTTTTACCATGAAATACGAATCCAGAAGAATAATACCGATCATACTGTAAATGAAGGGGGAGGGCTGCAGGAGGCAGGTGTGTTATTTATAATTAATACCACCTCTTAGAGAATTTTGAGAATAATTCCTAGTGTTCTTTTTGTTTGTGCCGCTTGCATTTTTGACATAAGTGTTTGTCTTACAAGTGCGACCTCTGCCTGACTTAAAGAGTTTATCACTTTTAAAAATGTAATAATTTAACTGTGCACATAAGTATAACAGACAAAACACAACTATATTTGTGTGCCTCCTCAAAATCACACGCTTTTGATCACATTAACTATTGTAAATTATTGATTAAGTTACGAGAGCACGGGCTCACATCTGGAAAGGATCTTGAATATTACTGGTATCCGCATCAAACTCTGCAAGTCCAGTGTGGCAGGAGTAACCAGCAGGGTCTGAAAAGGTGGGACCTTGTAACCTGTTCTGTTCAGTCGGTATATAGATGATCTTTCTAAAACATTAAACAAGCAGAATGCTGAATGTATGAATGCAGAGAGTGTTATTAATCATATGATGCATGCTGATGATTTAGTTCTTTTGTCTCCTTATACTGGCAGCTGCAGCAGCTGCTCAAGTTATGGGTGTCGACGTGTGATACTGAATTCAAATCTAAAAGCACCGTAATATTGATCGCTTCGACCAGATTGTTCCTTCATTCTGTTTCGATATCAAGTTTTAAATGTGGTAACTAAAGTCAGGTATTAAAGTCACATCATCAGGAATGATCTGTGATATGATGTGCAGCACCTGCACTGTAATGCACAGGCAAATACGCCAGTCCGTAAACCTTATGTGTACCCACGGTGTTAAAATAGCTGTTTATCTCCTACTGTACTCCATTATATACGCGACATATGTCGTGCGCTTACAGTAACGCGAAAATAGAAAAAGCTGCAGGTGTCTTATTAATAATGATGCATTCGTGATGCACAAGCTTCAAAGATGGACTCAAATATTTGTGAGGAGTAATGTTCCTACCTTTCACACTGTGCTGAGAAACTTCGGGTAAAAATTTATGTTTCCATCAATTAATTTTGAAAATGTGGTTGTAAACATAACAGAGATATTCCTCCAGCTCAGTGGTTCTCACAGTGTGTGGCAGAGTTCTGACAGGTTACCTGGCAGAAAAGCCACGCGGAGCTAATGTTTAACATCGGAATCACTTTTACGGCGGAACAAAGAAATTCACGGCAGTTACGTTAATAACATGCGCGTCTGCTGAAAAGCTGCTGCCGCGTGTGTAAGTCGACAGCCGCATTAAAGAAGTTACTGGAAAGTGCGAACATGTGGTCGGGTCTGTCGTGCATCGTTTACAGTGGTGCCGAAACTCAGGATTGGGGCACGACAGACCCGACCACATGTTCGCACTTTCCAGTAACTTCTTTATTGCGGCTGTTGACTTACAGCTTTTCAGCTACAGCCTACACACTAGAGGTGGGCGGATCGATCCAAATATCGATAGTATCGATACCAACACTAGTATTGGTATCGGATCGATACTGGCACGACTGGATCGATACTTTGCTTTTATCCTCCAAGTTCAGTATGTAGCCCGCTGAACTGTGTTATTTCTTCCTTTTGAAAAAATAAACCTCCAACATGCACTATGACAAATGTCCGAACCTTTCTGTGTGCTTTAGAGACGGAAACATTTACATCCCAGGTCTCCAAAAACCCAGTTTCAAAAGACATGAAAAGCTGGAAGGTGTGTTTTGTTGTGTTAACTAATTATTGTGGAAAGTAACAATCACAGTGATATAGTGGTGATTAAAATGTGTTCACAATGTGCAAACTGAGAATTCATCTCATAAGTCACGGCACACTACTCTCCCCCAGTTAGCTGCCTGAATAACTTAAAATTATCGGTACTGATATCGGCAATACTGGCCCTGTATTTACTTGGTATTGGATCGATACCAAAATCTGTAGTGTGGCACAGCACTGCTGTGAATGAGGGAAAGTGTGAATGTTGAAACATCCAGGCAAGTCTATACGTG
>VVHJ01038014.1:2122-16582 GCA_015107715.1 Tylochromis polylepis
GTGGGCGTAAATGTGGATGCATTTGTCCATCTATCTCTCTGTGTATATCTATGTTTGTGACTGCGTTTGCACGCAGGGGGTATCCTACATCTTGAAAATTTGACCTTGGCAAGGAGATCAGATTTTGATGCTGATGGCACAAGAGAAATGTAGCGTTTATTCCTTTACTCGTGTTAGAGGGTATGTGCATGCATGCATGTGTGTGTGTGCGTGTGTGTGTGTGGATGTGTACATGTGTGGCAGTGCATGAGTAAAAGATGTGATGGTTGAGTGCTATCGGGTGGCAAGTGGTCATGTTCACTCTCTCTCTGAGGAGATGCTGTGCTGCAGTGGATATTGGTCTTCTAAGGTCAGGGGGTTAACTCAGCTCTCCATAAAAAACTAAAGTTGTGCCATCATAAATACACAAAACCATTACTTTAAGGACACCAGCACCTAATCAATTTCACCCTGCTCGATATTTGTTAATATGATTACTTCCATACATGTTCAGTCCTGCATAAATAATAATGGGAAGGACAAGATTCATGAAAGATAAATATTGAGTGGTTGTTTTATTGGGAATCAACAGATAGGTTAACATTTGGACCGGTGACTGGGTACAGTAAGTTCCACCCCCATACTAAAGCTCTGGCTGATTTCTGTAACTAGATGATGTTAGCAGGTCATCTACAGACAGTGCAGCTTTGGTGTGTCTTCTCTTTTAGTTAAAGTTGGAAGCTTCCCTTCATCTCAGGTGTGCATCTGTAAGACCAAAATGGTTACAGAAAGACCAAACTGATGCCAGCCATCATCATTATTCTGGCAAGGCCGGCCTCAGAACTTGTTGAATTTTAAATTTCGGTCCCTGAATTAATAATTAGCGAATGTTTATTTTGTTGGGTAGTGACATTTGAATCCTCAGAGAAAAAAAAGACAAACTAACAACAAATAAATGACCGTAAATTTAAAGAAAAGATTTGGATTAACTCTCACTTACAAATAGCCCCAAATCCAAATTATCTTTAAAATCCAAGAAATTGCTGAGTTCTTTGTGATTTTATAGCTGTTACATTGTTATATTTTAATGTAAAGTACACTCAAAAATGATTCAGTGCTCTCATAAACATGAAGCAAGTGTGTGAGTAAAACACAGCTGATACAAATATATAAAATCAAAAGCGTATTTATTCAGATAAATAATCATTAAGGAAAATAAGCTTAGTTTAAACTGAACGTATACCAATCAAGTAGGTTTCTTTTGATGAGATTCTGTTAAATTTAATGTTTTACATTGTACTTCTGTAACAAAATTAAGTGGAATATTTACATGTAATCAAATTACTTAAAGTCAGCATTTTGGGTATTAATATTTCCTTATGGGTCTGGAAAATAACTTGTTCAAATAACTGCATTAATTGTTATTAAGGCAGTAAAATGTCAAATTAGAATATATATTTTTAACAATAATCTGTCTCATTACAAATTTCAAGATGTTTTATAGTTTATCTTCTTAAGATCTGATTACAAGCTAGAGAACATCACAATTTATTTTGGAGGAATGTCACAAATCTATACATTTTCTCACTATTAAAGTTTTTGTTTGGTTTTGAGTGTTGTTTGGTATAGCAGTGTCTACAGAGAATGCACACTTAAGTAGATAATCTCTTATATGAAACACTGCTGAACTATGTAAGGGCTTTTACCCCTACACAATATCCGTCTGCTTTGTATCCTGCTTTATATACCCCCTTTTTCTCCTTTTTTCATCATTCTGTCCCCTCATTTAGCAGTCTGCAAGTCCCATTAAATGATTAGTAAGCCCACAAGTGAATATATGCAAAGCCTCTTCCACTCCATCGGCTTAGTGAACACTAGGCTTAAACACACCTTGCTAAAGTCCCTGTCACACAGACTCACGCAAAGGTATTCTGCAAAGCGAACTAATTATGCCAAGAACAACACGTTCACACAATCCAAATATTCTTAGATAGTCTGGGGATACTGGCCTAAAAGATTTATATCCACACACTATCCATGTAGTCATGCAAACACATAGGTACGCTGATTGAAAAAGCACACACGTACACATTCAGGCACGTCCAGGATAAGTCTGAGCCCTCTCTGTCTTTTTGAGACGTGCCTCATCAGATAGGATTCTGCTTGTAAGGTCCAACCAATAAAAAGACCAAATATTCCATTAAGTGTAAATCCTCTCTGCTGGTGGAGCTTGTGGAGTCAGTTTAGGACTAGACAAACACTGCCAAGCAGTTATGCCCAAGCTGGAACCACTGCCAACAAGAAGCCCCACAGATATTGGTGTGTCACTGTGGGGCACGTGTGTATATGTTTGTGTGCACGGACAGAATGAAACCCCAATGTGAACATTAGCAGGCAGGGAAATGAACAAACTAAAGCTCTGATCCATGCTGCTCAGTATAATGGAAAGACAGAGTCTCAGGAATCTAAGTGGGTTGCAGCTGCAACACATAAGCTTTTGTTCTGTGTGTATGTGTTCACATGTGATGTTGTTATTTATTTATTCTTTTTTTTTGGCCCTTTTGAAACAAAATAGGAGTACACGTTGTGCCCATGTGTGTTAGTGCACACAAGCCATTATGCATTTTGTGTACTCGCAACACATTTGCCTGTTTTCATTACTAAAATGAATTTGTAAGACGCACAAATTCATTAGCTTTCACTCTACTATGTAGCTGACTTGTTAGTGTGTTGGTCATATCACTGTGGAGTCTGTGTTTATTTAGTAAACCAGCTCTGTAGCTCTCTGTGTACTGCACAGACAGCTGCAATGTTTTAGGCAGAACAGACATAGATTTCTATCACTGACCCTAAGGCTGCTCATTAGAATTCAGCACACCTCTCTCAAATCTCCCGCTTCCCCCATCCACCCACCCTTAACTTTTTTCTCTCTCTCACTGCCTTCCTTTATTCCTTTCTTGCTGTCTTACACACTGGAAATGAATGCTTAGAGCGAAAAGGTGAGCTATTGGTCAGCCGAGATAACAATGACTAATTGAGTAGCATACACAGCACGTCGCAACTGACAAAACATACACAAAGACAAGCACTGTTGCACAACTGCATACATGTAAGTGCTGTTTGCATGTTTACAGGGTGCACTTTCACAGCTACTATATTTGAAATATCAACATTAAAAAGCTAAAGAGATCCATCATACCTGCTGAAATCTGAGAGAATTATCAGCAGTCTCCCCAACTTCAAGTAGATTTTAAGACTCTTTTAAGTCTTTCTTTTTCAGAAGGCCCACACAGTAACTGTGTGGCTTTGTCTAGCTGCCACAGTTACCCCCTATAAGCAGCCATTTCCACATTAGGAAAGCTTAATGTTTAGAGATTTCTCATTAAACCCATTGCTCCAGAGTCAGCCATATTGAGCGTCTTGCTGCCACGAGTCGCAAGTGTAAAATGTGTATTCTGTCACTGGTTGACAAGTGGTTACTGGAGGTTGTTGGCTGACACTAGATGAAACTGGTTGCAAATTGTTTGCAGACAAGTTTGCCAACTTGTCTGCAAACACTTGCAAACTGCAAGCCAAGCTACTTGAAAAGGTTGGACACAAGCTGGAAAAATAGAACATTTCTCTTCAGAATAAAAGTTGTGCCTCAGCATTGTGGCCAACGTCTTTCAAAAGGTGTGACTTTTATTTTGATGGGAAAAGTTCTCTGTGTCTGTTTTGTGTCTGTCACACTTTTCACAGTTTCACTACAACTTTAAAAGTAGCTGCTCAGTGTTTGTCCACATGTCGGCATGTCTTTTTTGTGGACTTTGGATGACTGTGCCAGTCACCTACCAACCTAAGCAATCCCAAAGCGGTTTTTGCCATCCTGTTGAGGAATACACATCCTTCTCTAGTGTCAGGGAGTCATTGACTTGTCAGCAGACGTAGGTGACTGGGGCTTTTAGCAGTCGATTTCCCAGCGACTGCCATCAAGCTCCAGCAACCACTCACCAGCTGGTAGGGGAATACATATTTTTCCCTCATGACCAATGGTTTTCAGCTGGTTGTAGATGGGTTCCTAAGGTCTGTGTGACTGGGGCCTTAATCACTTGGCCCTACACTGTCATCATGATTGTCAAATGTCCAAAAACAGAGCAAGTTAATGTTATGTGGTTAGAAGTCACGTATCTGCAAAACCACAATATGAGTTGTGAGCGTCACAGCGATCAGACAAATCAAGTTACCTTAAAAATTAGCACACAAGTAGTTCTAAGGCCAAACTGGAGGTAAAAAAGGGAGTGTGGGAGGGTGGATATGCCATGTCTGCTGAATATGTAAGTCGGTGGTTCTTTGCCAAACCAAAACTTAACCAAACCCAACTTACTCCACCGCCTGGTTGCTGAAAATTAGTACAGCTTTAAAGTAATCTTACAATACTGCTCATAACAGATGTAAAGACATATAGTCTTCGTCATATAAATTCACCAATGAAAATCTTGTGACACCAGGCTTGGATAGAAAACACATTTTGATATATTAATTGCTAATGTTTGCTGCATCCATTCTTAAGTACTCAGCTGGAATTGGGGATGTGTGCTTTTGTGTTGGGGTTATTGTCCCTAGCTAATTGAGCAATTCCAGTGGTGGAGGAGTAGTGTTTAAGGTCATGGAACAACGTGGTCTCTGGAAGCTGTTAGAAAGCTCACGCTTCTGTAATTACTCTGCTTTTATCTGTGTAGCAGCTAGAACTGCTAGACAAACACACATATAAGCAGCAATAAGTGCATACTGTATCCCAAAGCATGTTCAAATTTCACACTGCACACATTTACCTGTATGAATAAGTGTTTGCTTGCACACAGTGTTTTCCCCGCATGTAGTCAATTAAAAGTTACTTTTTGATATTTTCTATTTTACTCAAAGTAGGAAAATCTCTGTCCATGATTTCTGGAAATTTAACCTGTCATAAAAAAAACTGAATTTAATGATACATTTGAGATGTAAAGGACACATCATCACACATCAGACCTCAATGGGGAAAAAAAGTCATTCCGAATATTTATACTGACATGGGCTGGGTAATGTGTTAGGAATGACAGGATGCCACATCACTTGATGGAAATGAAAATGATCAACCTACTGTACAGAAAGCTGAATTCAGACAACCTGAAAATCAAAGTGAAAAAATGATGCAGCAGACTCCATTTTGGCAAACTTGAACAGTCTGAGGTGCAACCTGTCAGCGTTGGATGGACCAAAACATAAAGTCCCAGACAAGATCTATTAGATTTAGGTCAGGCAGGTGTGGGGTACAGTCATTGGTATCAATTCCTTCATTCTCCAGGAACAGCCTGCACACTCTCACCACGTGAGACTGAGCATTGTTGCACACCAGGAGGAATCCAGGACCCATTGCACCAGGGCAGGGTCTGACAATGGGTCCAAGGATTTCATCTCAATACCTAATGGCAGTCAGGGTGCCGTTGCCCAGTGCCTGTCGAGGTCTGTGCGTTCCTCCATGGTTATAACCTCCCCTGATGATCAGTGACCCACTAACAACTCAGTCATGCTGAATGATGTTACAGGTAGTATAACATTCCACATGGTTGTCCAGACCCTTTCAGGTGTGCTGAGGGTGAACCTGCTGTGATCTATGAGAACCATTGGCACCAACTGTGGTATTCTATGGCATATGCCTATCTGGTTTCATTGTGCTCTGCAGTGACCATGTAGCCCATTAGAGAATGTAGGGCCCTTATAAAGTCTGTTTCTGATTGTTTGCTCAGACACATTCACACCGGTGGCCTGCTGGAGGTCATTTTGTAGCTCTGACAGTGATCATCCTGTTCCTCCTTGCACAAAGGAGTAGATGCTGGTTCTGCTGATGGGCTAAGGACCTTCAATGGCCCTGTCCGGCTTTCTTAGAATAACTGCCTGTCTCTTGAAATCCCCTCAATGCTTTTGAGATTGTGCTGGGACCTGTGCACCCTCTGTACGGTCCAGATTTCAGCTCATGCTACCAGTAGTGACACTGGCCCTAACCAAAAGTGAGAAAGGATGAGGAGGGAAAAAAGTCAGTGGCCTCCACCTGTAAAACCATTCCTGTTGTGGGTGCTGTCTCATTGTTACCTCTCTAGTGCACCTGTTTTTAATTTCATTAACACCAAACCTCTGCTCCTTAACTGACCAGATCAATATCCTACACCTTTAATTGACTTGGTGCTATACCCTGATTAAAAAGTGTTCTTTTACTGGTTTGAGGAGTATATATCCAAAACCTGTGTGTCTACTTGTGCATGTATGTGTGTGTTTGTTTGCATGTGCATGCATGCTTGATTGCACATGTGACTTGAACAAACGCCAACACTGGTGGCCCTATCTGTTTGTCCCATGCAGACGTTCTGTGAATGTGTGCCCAGCTCCTCCCAACTCAAACATCGCTGGTCAGATTCAGAAACAGCCAGGGAGACCCCAGCTAAGGTAAGGCCCCATTATCGCACATGCATACTTGAGCAATTTTTCTTTTTATTCGGTTGAATTTACACAAATCAAACTAATTATTTTGGCTCCATACTAGAGTTTGAATTAGATTTTTGCAGAATAATATGTAAGTTGATATAGGGACTAGCAAACACTGAAGTGGATAGAAATGGCTAAATTAAAAGCATTCAAACTGATAAAATTTATAATATTTAGAATGACACAAATTAAATCCCCTTATTTCTTCCTCTATACTGCATGCACTGCTGTATACACTACTATCCACCATCTCTTTTTCAGTAAAATCAGGGGCAGACATTGAATAGTGACTTGCTCACCTGCGGAGGAGATTATGTTTCACCGACAATGATTTTTTTCATCACTATACGCTCTCTCGCTCCTTCGGTAATGGATCATTGTGTGTAACACATTATATTTTGCCACTGAGAAGCAGCAATGGCACAACCTCAGCTCAAATACCCAGACACACAAGAAGAAGATGGAGTGGAGAAGTCATGGCTACGCTGGGAAACGGAACCTGATTGTATGGCAGATTATAATGAAGAATCTGCACTGAATGCTGTTATGAGTCAGATTCAAAATGCCAGTGAATGAAATGAGGGTAGAAATGGTGAACATGACTTCTTTTAAAACCGGTCCGTGCATGCCAGTTTAGCTTCAAAATATTTTTGTACCTTTCTGCGTGCATTAGTTTGGCAGCTCCAACACGAATGTCTTCTGTGTATACATCAATTTGTGTCAGCATGTGCGTGTTTGTGTTTTGAGAAGAGGGAGAGAGGACGGGAGAGTGAGGATGCTTGGAAGAGTTTTGCTGGTTTCCTGCTTATCTAATGAGCAGGCAAAACCTTTTGTCCAACAACTGTCTGCCAGTTCTCCTGCGTGGGAGGACATCATTTCCACAGAGAGGAATTCTCTCTGTTTCTCTGCCTCTTCTTTCCGATCTGTCTATCAGAATTTCCCTGTTGTCCTCTCAAATCCCATGGTGTGGCTTGAGTACAGAAAGGAGAGGACGTGAAAGTCAGCCACTAATTACAGAGTGGTCTCCTGCTGTGAGATCGAGAGTCTCATTTACAAAAAAACCCCCCAAAAAACTGTTAAGTGGCTGCTTGCATCCTGTTCTCACTGTCATTATGCCACTACAAATCTCAAGCTGAGGTGAGAGATCACATACTCTGTTGGGGCATGAAGCAGGTTGCTGTTTCATTTCATTTTTCCTGACCATCAAAACACAATGCAACAGAAAATCTGTGGCTCCAGAAACATTTTGGTTGATTAATAATGCTAACTAAAAATTAGCCACCTTTGTTTCTAAAGTGGAAAAATTGCCTGGTTAGTTTATTTCTTTTTACGCTTGCTCTGTTTTCTTTTTCTTTTCTGTTGTCTTATCCCTATACCGTGTTTACTACTGGGAACATTGTTTGAAACTGCACAATAAAAAAAATAAAATCATAAGATCAATCAACCGAATAACCACCTTGTTGTTGAACCAGTACATTTCTACAGTTGCACTTGTATACACTAATAACTCCCAAATTACCAAAATATTACCTGTAAACAGAAGAATGAGTGTGTTTCCTGTGATTATTCTTCTGTTGAAAAATAAATAAATCCTCATCCTGTACTTATTTGAGCAAACAGCCTATAATGACACATAATTATGTTATTGTTAAGTGACCTTGTCTTTTATTGACATTATAAGAGAAAGACATAGCGATCTACAAGAAAAATTGACATTCAAAGCAGTAGAACTTTCCAGGAGGAAAAAAGCCTTAAAAAAAAAAAAAAGTCAGCAAACCTTTTAATCATTTTTTTAAATTTAATTTGATTGAATATATGTGTGGTGGGGTTTATTTGTGGCTCAGCTCCAGGGGAGGGGTGGAGCAGTGTGTTCAGGGGAAGATGACCTACACAGTTGGTCTTCATCATCTCTTCATGCCTTACCTATTTGAGTAGGATCCTGGGACCTGATGGGGAGGAGAGTGGACTGAGGGAGTGGCAAAGAGTGTGAGCTCGCCAAAAGAGCTGAAAAACTGCGCAACTGCCAGTGTACACAAAAAGCACTATAAATAAAGCACTGTTGACTGTGACACACTGAATGAGTTGGGTCCTGTCTTCGCCAACATGCAATTTTGATGTCCTGCTGATTTTTAAAATATGTAATGCTTCAAAACAGCTTTTCAAATAAGTGTCTATGGGCATTTCAAGATGGCCTCTGAGTTGTAACACACTTCTATAGGGACTGTGTCTCTATCGGTGACCTGAGAGCTTTTAAGCAACATTTCAGCAAATGTTTCCCAACAATGACAAATCCCTGAGGTGTCTATGGGCAGGAGGATGAAATCTGGATTGATAGATTAGCAAAACACAGAACTTTAACACTGGAGAGCACTTTTGTTGATTCGTTATTGTATTCATAAACATGAAAAAAAGATTCTGCAGTCACATTAGGGAAAATGGTGGCTGGAGATTGCAGCAACACCAAAATTACTGCAACCATGTGCAATGAATTTGTGGTTTTGTTGCCTTTGAAAATGTTTCTTTGAAGACGAAGGGCAGGTATGAGATCAGTCACAGTGATCAAAGCAACTTTGGTTCATCAAACCAGCAATAGAGCACCAACAAGACAGACTCAATAAGACAGAATTAGATTAATAACACTTAATAAGACACAGAGTTGAATGTTAGATAGCAAGCACTTAGATGTAGAAAAAAGTGCCTATATAAATGTGTGGGAATGAGCCATGTTATATAAAGTGCTTTGAGTGCTCAAATAAAGTAGAAAAGCACTATGTAAAAACCAGCTCATTTACCATAAATGAACCGGTAAACAGAAATGTAGGTATTCCTAAAAAAATTTGGATTATTGTAGGACAGCAATTTAACGGCAAAGTGACATAGGCACTTTCTTTTATAGAAACCAGTTGGCAACTAGTTGGGTCGAGTTACCTATTGCAGATGAGTCGCAAAGACTGAGTGAGACTGATCGCAACATGTTGGCAGTCTGTCCACATTTGTATAATAGATGCCAATTATATGCACCCTTCGCCAAGACAGATCGTCTCCCACCAGGTAACTTGCAGTGGCAAGTGGTAACCCAGAGGTTCAGAATGTTGCATGCTCAACCTCTACGCAAACAGTTGTTCTCTGTAGCTACTTACAATCATTTGCCAAATGTAAAAAAAATCAGTGAAATCACTGGGCAACCACAGATTTTTCCTAGTTCCTTTTTTTTAACTGTAATGTGACCGAGCCAAAAACTTAATAAAACGCTTGACTTAACCTAAACCGTGAGTTTCCCTAAACTTCAAAATGTGCATGCCCACCTATAAATGTATACTTTGATTAAAGCTGTTGTTTATCTCCTTTGCCACAACAGTGCCACATTCATATGTTCAATATGTCTTAGCTGGCTTTAGCTACCGTTTGTCAAGGCTAAATTATTATTACAGATTTGGTCAGTGTCGTATGTATCATCACTATGCTCCCATTACGGTACAACATACATGAAACCCGCCCAACACGTTCTGAATATGTTTTAATGTATAGAGGTCTGCCTGTCAGCATAACTAGGACTATCATATATCTTTTCCATTTTACGTTAATAATCAGTATGCTAGCAATGAATATTTAGTGCAGCGCCAGTGATAGCTTTCACTGATGTCTTGGCCCGCTAGCGATAGTACTCAGGCAAACCGTTCTAATGTTACGTTGCTGTCATTCTGCAGAGTGAGGCCATTATACACATTATGTATGGCACAGACACCCCTCTGCACACACATCCATACACACAGCCAAGCCCAGTGAGTTAAAATCACTGAGCCGCACCTCATACAAACTGGAAAAAAGAGAAACAAGAAATCATTTCACGGTATAGTCTAGGTATAGTCATAAGGCCTGCATGTTGAATTAGAGCAAGCAAACAAAAAAAATGCTATGTGCAGCATTATTCCCCTGGAGCTCTTTTCTGTGATGATCTATATGGATGAAAAAATAAAGCAATGCTCCAGTTTATTTATGTTCTGTTTACCAAAAAAGCATTATGGTCAAATTATGTATGTCTCTATGCAACTATGTGTCCATGTGCATATATGTAGTGAACATTAAGTGGCATAAATGCATGTAGTGTATCTAGTGTCTAATTGTACATCACAGTATGCAGTATGTTGCAAGATATTACATATTAGGACATAATAAAAATTATCTAGTCGTTACCAGCTCTTAATATTAGACAACAACACAAGACATATTATACTGTCTCATTACTTTTAACTAAAACAAGGCCAATATGCAGTAGCAGTGTGTGAAAAATTAGTACAACACAAGGTTCAGTGACTTGTACAGCCACTTTTAGCAACAGTAACTTGAAGTATGGCTTTAGTCTGTCACATCATTGTGGAGGAATTTGAGCCCATTTTATTACAATGTTGTTTGACTTTATTGAGGTTTGTTGGCATTCATTTATGCACAGCTCTCTTAAGGCCCCGCTATAGGAGTTCAGTCAAGTTTAGGTCTGGACTTTGACATCCTGTTTCTGTTCTTTTTCAGCCATTTCGTTCTAGATTTGCTGGTGTCTTGGGATTATTGTCCTGTTGCGTAACCCACTTTTGCCCAAGCTTATTTGCCACGCAGAAGGTCCCACATTTTATTCTAGAATACTTTGGTATACAGAGGAGTTCAAGGTCAACTCAGTGACTGCAAAGTGCTCAGGTCCTGTGGCTAAAAAAAACAAGCCCAAATCAACATGCCCTCCACCGCCATGCTTGACAGCTGGCTTGAGGTGTTTGTGCTGAAATGCTGTGTTTGGTTTTTGCCAAACATATTGGTGTGCATTATGGGCAAACATCTCCACTTTCGTCTTGTATGTCCAAAAGACATTGTTCCAGAAGTGTTGTGCTTTGTTCAGGTTCAGCTTTGCCAATTTAAGCCATTTTTTTCTATTTGTACTGTCATGAGCATTATAATTTGTTGAGCTAACTGAGGCTTAAAAAGTCTGAGATGTAGCGCTTTGGTTTTTTTGTGGTCCTTTCGAAATAGGCTCATTACCTTCCCAAACAAATGGGGAGGATATAAAACCGTAATGAAGTAGCAACTGTTTCTTAAAGATCATTGCTGATGTTTTTCCTCCTCGGCTTTGTGTTAAAACACCTGAATGCTTCAGACACACAAAACTGCTGCTTTTACCGAGGTGCTCGCACTTTTTGATGATCAGTTAATCAAGTGCATTTGATTAGCAGCACCTGATTGCTTCTTACTCTCTTAAAGCAGTAAAAGTGTTTGGTTTTTTTCAGTTTCTACATTTTGGCTTATTTTTGGTTATTTTGGTTTGGTTAGTTTTGGCTTCATCCGGTGATGGCCTCCAGCTCATTTGGAACGGTTCGCAGCCGAGTGTGAAGCGGTGGGAATGAGAATCAGCACTTCCAAATCTGAGGCCATGGTCCTCAGCCGGAAAAGGGTGGAGTGCCCACTCCGGGTCAGGGACGAGTCCTTGCCCCAAGTGGAGGAGTTTAAGTATCTCGGGGTCTTGTTCACGAGTGAGGGGAGAAGGGAGCGGGAGATCGACAGACGGACTGGTGTTGCGACTGCAGTGATGCGACTGCAATGATGCGACTGCAGTGATGCAGACACTGTACCGGTCTGTTGTGGTGAAGAGAGAGCTGAGTGTAAAAGCGAAGCTCTCGATTTACCGGTCAAGCTACGTCCCCACCCTCACCTATGGTCACGAGCTGTGGGTAGTGATCAAAAGAACGAGATTGTGGATACAAGCAGCAGAAATGGGCTTCCTCCGAAGGGTGGTTGGAAAACATCACTTCAAGGCAGCACTAGTCCACATTCAGTGATCCAAAATGATTTACAAAGAAACAAAAACAAAAAAACTTTTGTTTAAGAAATTTTGTTGTAAATTTCTTAAATTATAGGTAAAACTTATAGGTGAAACTTGTAAAACTAAAAAAGTATTCAGACACTTTGACAACAATTATTTCTGTTTCAATTCACATTGTACACCTGGATTTGGATAGTTTATACAAGTCTATCAAATTTACAAAGTGCCTCAGATCTCTGATTTATTATTTCAAGTTTGGAACTTAAAAGATATTATCAACCCTCTGCTTTCATGTTTCCCCATAGTAATTTTTCATTCTGCACTATTCCAGGACACATGGGCTCTGTTCTCTGACTTGTTTTTCACCATCATACAGTTTGATCCTGTGCATAAACAAAATCCAAACAAATACCTGCCTTTATAGCCATTCTTGATGTCAGTGAAGTTGTGAGGCAAGTAGAAATTTAATTAGAATTAACTGGTATATTTGTTACAGAAGAATCACCTTTGAACACATGAGTTTAACCTGGTTTCTTCTACTTTTAGATGTTGGAATGCTGTTAGTTAGAATTTGTTACATATTGCAAACAAAATAAATATGTTTTTCTTTCCAAACAACAAATACCATGCACAGTGCTTTATAGTGTATCCACAACAACCTCAATGGTCTGCTTTCATGATGGACAGATAAAAAACAGCAGAGAGTTCAGAAAATGGAATTGTATTTAGCTGACTGTATAATCGCAAACAGTCCTTGTTTTCACCCCCACCCCCAGACACACACACAACACTGTTTGGCATGAAAAGCAACAGAGGAAGCTCTACTTGGGCATATGGCATAATGAAATACAAAACCGGTGCTCCTGGTGGATGAGTGAACATGTTTACCAATAAAGAGAAACCAGTTTTCCAGGAAGCATGCATGGCTGCTTTACATTTATCTTGTTTTTAATCATTACTAACATTAATGATAGGACTTTGGGTATTTTATGTACTTTAATAAATCAGTTTGTCCTAACATTAATGGGAAGCTCAGTTCCTCTTTGTATTAATGATAGACATGAGCACTGAAAATAGTTAGTCATACCCGACTGAGTTCAGATGTGGCTTTTTCCTGCAACAGACATTCATTTTGCACACACACACACACACACACACACACACACACACACACATATTATATGTGTATATATTCCACATATATATATTCCACACTAGCCCTGCACTAGCTTCAGCCTCCTGCGCGTTATCTTTGCTATCCTAGGACTATTCTCTTCTGTACAAACATCTCAGATGTCATTCCTTGATCTGCTGGAGCAGCAACTCACCCACTGCTGCCTTCACCCTCCACCTCTTCTCTAGCTCATCTCTTAGCCCTTGGTATTTCTCAAGCTTCACATGATCCTTCTTCCTGATGTTGCTATTACTTGGTATATCTACGTACATCTATCAATACGGCCTTCTTCCTCTGCTTGTCCACCACTACTGTGTCTGGTTGTTTAGCCATCACCAGCTTTCCCTTATGTATCTGGAAGTCATACAGGATCTTAGCTCAGTCATTCTCAGCTGTCCCAGGGGGCTAGCCCATTTTGCCATCCATATGGGATTGTAACATCTAGTCCTTTTATCTGAATCATTTATGCCCTGTCTGCTAGCACCTTGCACCCTGCTGTTATGTTCTGGATTGTCATAAGGGTATCTTTGCACAGCCTGCATCTGGGGTCTTTCCTGGTGTGGTAGACCCCAACCTCTATCGTAGTAGCTGACATTTGCACCATTTCGTAATCGGTATCCATAGCCAGTCTTGATAATGATCTGGCTGACGGGGTGCAGGCTTATTCAGGACAGCAGTGGGGACAGAGCATGTCCTTGGTAAATCCCACACTTAATGGTGACTTGTGCAATTGGATTGAAGCTGGCCTCTAGTGTTGTTCACCACATTCCCACAGAATTCTTGATGAAGGCTCTCAGGGTCTTGTTGAGCTTGTTCTAGGCATTCCAGGATCCATGTGTGAGGCATTGAGTCATACATCACCCTTTTTAACTCTTTTTTTTTTTAAATGTATCGCTCCAATTCATATTAAAAATCACCTAATGACCTCACTATTGGCACCATGCTCTTTAATAAGACTACTCAGTTCATTATAAAACACTTTTTTGCAGATGCTGGTCTATGTATT
>VVHJ01038016.1:0-14880 GCA_015107715.1 Tylochromis polylepis
CACAGCACCTTATTCCAAAATGAAGCTGGCTTGTCCAAATGTGCTTTAGCATACCTCAAGCGGCTCTGTTTGTGCTGTGGGCGGAGAAAAGGCTTCCTCTGCATCACTCTGGCATACAGCATCTCCTTGTGTAAAGTGCACCGAATGGTTGAACGATGCACAGTGACTCCATCTGCTGCAAGATGATGTTGTAGGTCTTTGGTGCTGGTCTGTGGGTTGACTCTGACTGTTCTCACCATTCGTCACTTCTGTCTATCCGAGATTTTTCTTGGTCTGCCACTTCGAGCCTTAACTTGAACTGAGCCTGTGGTCTTCCATTTCCTCAATATGTTCCTAACTGTGGAAACAGACAGCTTAAATCTCTGAGACAGCTTTCTGTATCCTTGTTGTTGTTTTGAGACCCCCATGTTGCTACTCTTCAGAGAAAATTAAAAGAGGAGGGAAACTTACAATTGACCCCCCTAAATACTCTCTCATTATTGGATTCACCTGTGTATGTAGGTCAGGGGTCACTGAGCTTACCAAGCCAATTTGAGTTCCAATAATTAGTTCTGAAGGTTTTGGAATCCAATAAACTTCATTTCACTTCTCAAATATCACTGTGTGTGTCTCCTATATGATATATTTAACTGACATTTTTATCGTAACAACCAACGATTTATACAGGAAAATAATGACTATTAACAAGGTTGCCCAAACTTTTGCATCCCACTGTATGTCATGGGTCCATACAGCAACATTATTTTTCTGACCAAGTCATTAGACTTTAGTTACACTTACTAGAATATTATATAACTCTGAATTCAAATTAGAGTCATAAAGGTTTTATAGAAGGCTTTAATTTTAAAAGCTTTTATTCAACCCAGCTTTAATTATATAGCATATAGCACAAATACAATCAAAGTGCTCCACAAAGAAAAAAAATTACAATAATAATATTAATGCTTATATCAATAAATTGATTTTTAATAGGTAAAACATTAGATATGAGGTACAAAGCTTCAGTTTTAAGCCCAAAAAAGAAATAGAAATAAATTAACTACTTATTTATTTAAAAAAACAAAACATAAGCAACGATGAAGCATTAATCAAAAAACTTATTTTTGCTTCACTTTCAATTAAAAAAAATCTTTGTCTTTATGTCAAAAATACAATTCATATTTTGATTTAAAATTTTTAAAAGTAAGCAAAACTAAGTCTGTATTGTTGTTTTTATACTAAAATATCTTGGGAACAATTTAACAACATGTGACTCACAGATGTCAGACTTTCTCAGCATCATGTGAACAGGTGAACAGGTGGGTGGGCGAGGCCTATTTCTGTCCCCTGGTGACATACCTGATATGTTTTGTTAAGACATCACCAGACAATTTACTGACATTGACATACTCTTACTGTACTATGACGCACAGAATACATAAAAATGTTATACACACACACACACACACACACACACACACATATTTATTTTAATGGTACAAAAGTAAATAAGGCACGACTGATGTTTCCAAAAACCAGCTTAATGCAGTGATGTTAGAATATTGTCTTATTCTGAGCAGGAAGGCGTTGTCAAGACCATAACTACATACACACATGCCTAATTCCTGTAAATCCTGTTTGTAAGGTAGTTACTCCCTATGTCATGTGAGGAAAAACTCAATTTTCTTTCTTTTAAACTGAGTTTTTCAACAACAAAAAAAAAGTCTTTCCTGAAAAAAGTGACATGGGACCCATAAGGAGTAACCACAGACCTCCCTCATGGGGACCATAAAGAATGATTCACCTCCAATGTGGGGACCCTAAAAAAACCCACAAACCACCAATGTGGGACCCCGAGGAACGCTTCAAACCTTTATTGTGGAAATCCCAAAGAGAGAAGAACTCTCCCTTATGGGATCTGTAAAGAAATGACACCTTAAGGAATTACAAACCTTCAATGTGGATCCCCGTGTGGGTTTTCATATAAAAACAAAATGCACACTTTCATTGTTTATGAATTCAGTGGGGTCCCTCATTATAAAAATGACAAAACTTTATTGTAAAGACCATAGAGATATTCGGCCTTCACTGTATGGACCCTACAGAAGTGCTGAACCTCTCTTGTATGACAAAACTTTTTTTGTGGTAACTCAAAGAAATGACAGCCCCCCCATAGAGACTCTTAGGCAATGACAAACATCATAATAAAGCCACAGACATTCCTTGGGGCGACCCTATGGAATCACAAAGCTCCCTTGTGACGAACCTCCTTAAATATTTTGTTAAACTTTTTTGTGACGACCCTTGTTAATGTGACAGACAATCCAAATTTAATCCTGAACACGCAGACTCTTAAATGTGAGATGGATCCTCTTTATTAACGGTGATTTGATTGTAAAAAGCTCCTTGTTTGAGCACTGATGTGGCCTTGAACAGTCTTGTTATGGAAGCTCAGAGAAGAGAAAAGTGCCGGGTCATTATCATGGGCAGCCATCTCTCAGAGATGTGAGAGTCGGCTCTCAGTTTCCCCTCGATGGCAATTAGACGAGTGTGATGGGATGAACTTCACTGTTTTAGCCACGAGCAAAAAACTCTGCTGTCAGGCTGCTGCTGACAACTGGAGGAGAGAGGAATCAAATAAATCTGCTGCTCGACTGCACGTAATCCACTCTGAGAGCCTGAAGGTGGTAACCTCTACTGCAGTACAAGTACCAGTACTACTGCATGATACTGTGCTGCAGGTTAGAGGATCAGTCAGCTCAAATTCTACATTAAAACTCATTCTACAAAATTTGTACTTATAAAACAGTCGCATTACAGAATAAGGTTAAAAAAACCAAGATACTGTACAATATAAATAAAACTATATTTTGTATATTTAAAGAGTAATTTTAGTGCAACTTGGAAGACAGATGGAAACAAAGACTGTATAAAAACAGATGTAGATTTTGAAAAGTGAAGGTTTAAGCCTGCATTCTTTCTAATGACCAGCAGGGGGCAAGTCCTGGTTGTAAAGAAATCAATGAGAAAATGAATCTACTGCTCCCTTGATGTATGACCTCAGTAAACACTTTCCTGATGAGTTTATGGTCTCAATCTGTAGTTTCAAGTCTTAAGGTCAAGACACTAGCGTGTGAGCTTGCAGTGTCCCTATTGGGTGCCTGTAGCTCAGGTGGTACAGCCACCTCAAGGTCACCTATTAATCCAAAGGTTGGTGATTCGATCCCTGTCTGCATGCCAAATATCCTTGGGCAAGACACTAACCCCAAGTTGCTCTTCGATGCATCAATCGGTGGTTAGATAGAAAGCACTTACTTACCTAGCATATAGGAATCGGCAAATGAAGCAAGTTATGTAAAGAGCTTTGAGTGCTTGCTTGGGTTTAGGTTTTAGAAACTACTCATGAAATTTACGAGCTCCAAACACATTTGTCAGGTTTAGGACTTAGAAACAACTTGGTTACATTTTGGTGTTAGCAACGTTTCGGCTGAGTTTGGGAACTAGAACTACTTGTTAGATTTAAGTGACAGAAAATCTTAGGATGGGTTAATGAGTTTGAAACTACTTGGTTAGGTTTCTTCACTAAAACCTACTCATTAGATTTAAGAGTTAGAAATTAGAATGTTAGGTTTAGAAGCTGGAAAGTACTTGTTAGGTCGAGGTGCTAGAAATTAGGTGTAGCAGCTAAAGCTATTATATTAAGCTCAAGAGCTGAAACTAGTTTGTTAGGTTTAGATGCTAGAAACCCTTCGGTGAATTTGGGAACTACAAAGTACACGGTTAGATTCAGAAACCTTTAGGTTGGGTTTAGGAATTATAAACTACTTGCTTATGTTTATCTGCTGGAAACTACACCTGGATAAGACTAGCCTATGAAACGCATTCAGTTCAGTTCAGTTTTATTTATATAGCGCCAAATCACAACAACAGTTGCCTCGAGGCACTTTATATTGTAAGGTAAAGACTACAATCACACATCTGCATTAAGAGTTTTAGTTTGTGTCCCTTTAAACTATTTTCCACTCACCCAATAAATCAGCTTCTTATTAAAAACATTAAGGAGTAACAGACTGTGCAAGACTTACTTGGAAATATGTATTCTGTAATTTATGGTTTTTATTTCAGGAAATTATGAGGAAGGTTTCCAATAACCTTTCTAGAGAATACAGGAACCTTTACCTTGTGATGTCAGTATTTCTAAAACCAGGGTAATATCCTCGTATATGACTGACTTCATAGTATTTTAAATGTGTAAGTGCTTTATGAACCACCCAGGCTTCTGAGCTTGTTCTAAAATAACTTACCTTGGTGTTAATGCACCCATTTTTACATGCACATTGCTTTTTAAATTGTAACTCAAAAACAATTACATATGCACTTTTAGACATTTCTGTCTCATTGTGCTGCTCTAAACACCCTCTGAAACGTAGTTTCATATGCACTACGTTAATGAAAAAGTTCCTCAAGTCCTTACAAGTCGTGACTTCGGCCCTGAGAGCCAAATCTCTGCACCGAGTGAAGGACCCAACAGGAGAAGATACGCTGCAGCTCTGCAGAGGCTCTGCGAGGCTGCAGACAGCCAATAATTCGTACATTATTTACCGCTCAGCTGAGGGAGCGGCTGCCAAAAAACAATCTGCACCAGAAAGTTTTCAGTTCAGCTCTGCTGGGGATAATGGAGCTAATAATGAAAAACTGTCACGATACCGCCTGCTTCCTGCAGCACAGACCCAAACATACATGAAATCTGTTTGATAGAGGTTTAAACTTAACACGCTGCTGCTTCCTGCACATTCATCTTTGTGTGTAAAGTCATGTTTGTCTAATGTGTGGAAGAAGCTGTGCAGGAGAACAGGTCTTTACAGTTTTTACAGTTTAAAGTTTTTAGATTGAGTGAAAGTCCACAAAGAAACTGACAGCGGGCTAACAGTGTCTCACTGGAATAAAGGATGTCGTAAGCTAACTTTTCTCTGGCCGGTTGGAAGAGGTGAGAGGTTTCAGCCTCTGTGAAGCCGACACTGAAGCACCAAAAACTGCAGTTCCTCTGATGTCCACTAGAGCCTGACTCCAACAGTGATTCAGTCCCCGTGAACCCGACAGCCGCCGGGTCAGTCTTGATTTCTACACCTCTATACCGGGTGTAGATCACCTAATTTAAGGCTCAGGTATTCAGGCGTGGACTCTTTGACTGACAGGTGGATGGCGACACAGGCGGCTGTAGCTGCTAGCTGTCTGCTAGGCTTCACCTGAGCCAACTGCAGTCCCTGAACTGGACCTCTGGATCATGTTTGCAATAATATGGCTGCTGTGCAGGACTTTATTTGCATTGAGTATTTTTATATCTAGTTTTAGTAATCTATTACATGCCAACAAATATCCGCGATACCTTCTCTTTATCATATTTTAGAGCTGTTCCAATTTTAATTAATGTTACAACCTGTTAAAAACCCTCTTTAAAAACTACTTTTATGTGAGGTTGTATATATTTGAATGTTAGGCAGAAGGTTAACAAAGAAAACAGGATGATCTTAGAAAACCACCTCTGGAAAAGAGTCCCATTTGTTATTAAAGATATTTTGAGCAGAAATGAGCAGCAGCAGGATTGATTTGAGCCTGAAAGCAGACATGTCCTTCAAATAGTCAGAGGACGCCAGAGCGACTGCAGCCTCACTTTACTGCTGCTGCTGTTGTTGTTTTGTTTGTTTGTTCTTTCTTTTTTTGTGTGTTTTTCCTCTTCCGTTATCGATCAGCAGCTGAAAACCTGACAAACGGACGAATCCCACCAGGCTGAGGGGAGATTTCAGGAAGCAACCTTGGAGATGACGGCGAGAAGCATCGACGTGCCGACGTTTATTTATTTATCACATCACTTCCAGCTCTTCTTATTCTTCTTTCTGTCTTTTTAAAATGTCTCTCTGGGAAAATGAGCCTCAGCGAAAGCAGCACACACGTGAAAACAGGATGATCATGAGCGGATCATTTAAAAATGCTTCTGCATGGCTGAGCTGTAAGTGAAGCCCCACCGTGTCCTGACTCCTGACCTTACATTCTGACTTTCTTCGTCCTTCAGAAACTTAAAGAACAGGTTTTAGGGAGCAGAGGAAAGAAGATTTATTTGGGTGGATTTTCTCTGATTTTTGATTAATGTTGCAAAGACCTGGTTTAAGATTTTTGTACGCTGAGGTCATGTAAGATATTTGATATGCGCTGAGTGTGCACAACAACATCCATAAATTGTTGAGTGCAGGTTTCAGGATGTTCACGGTCTTTGTAGGAGCACGTGTCACCATTTTAGTAACACTCCCAGCAGTTATTTTAAAGATCATATCTAAATGAATGGGGAGAAAGAGCCATAAGTTCAACATTAATGGTCCCATGCAAGGCTGCATGTACACAATCACCATGTAAATCTGAAAAAACTCCAGGCTAATTCATGCTACGGACAGAAACACGAGGACTACGTCCGCTGCCACAGAGCTGAAGCAGCCGTGATTTCCTCACATTTCCTGGCTGTTGATGAGCTCTTTGGGGGCCATCTTTGGCGTTACTTAATTCTCGATAGCTTGGCTATTAAGCTGTATCCACAGAGTTTGGGAGCATCACACAGACACAGGTACCTGCTAATTAGTACTCAGTAACACCCAATTAAAATGGAGAATTTCACCAAAACAGGAGCTCAGACTTCTTGGACCATATTATTGATCAGATAATCTCATTAAAATGCTCCAGAAGGCTCCAACAGCACAAACACGGTCCAGAGGTCCAGTTCAGGGACTCAGTTAGCTGGAGTCGAAGAGGACAGACTCCCTGCTGGAGCCTCTAGTGGACATTAGATGAACTGCAGCTTTTGGTGCTTTGCTCATTAATGACGCTTTATTTGGCTTCTTTTCGCTGATTTCAGTAACTTTTCAGCCACAGTCATGAGTGTTTCAAACAAAGGTACGCTCCCGGGCCTGAGCCATAATGTTTGTTTACATGTGACACCCCCCGCCCCTATGTTAGTGACAACTGAATAGGCGCAAAAGGTGGAAATTTTTTCTTTCCCATTAAATCCCAGCTTTTAGAAGCAATACTTCCTGCAGATACTTTTAAAAACTTTTCCCACATTTATTTATTGCAGTGATAATTAGTTTGGAGAGCGTCTGTTATTTTGTCCTGGACTTGTCAAACTGTTTTATAAAGTAAATAAGAAGGTGCCTAATTGGATCTGGCAAATCTTCTCTGTGATGGATTTCATCACGCACCAAAAAAAGAAAAAGAAGGGATTTCTGAAAATGTGAGAGGAAACAGACTGTCGGTGCGTTTTATTAATCGTCTACCTCTAATTTAACGGAGTGGGCTGTCATTAAATCGCTGAGACTCTCGTCCTGTACGAGCTTTTTTTCACCGTACAATTCATCTTTTTGGCTGCTTTAAGCCTCCAATTTGTAATGAGTTATTGGGCTGTTCCCCAATATTCCCCTGTGATTGAGCAGGAAGTATTCAGGACATGATTTATAGATGTTAATTGTGGTGTTCAGAAATTCACAATGGAGTGCAGGAGGAGGGGAAAGAAGACGACGAAGAAGAAGGAGTGAGGTGCACATCTGGAGAAGTCATCACAACTGAAGCCAAGTTTCTGCTCCTGGGAGGGAAGTAAGAGCAGAGCTGAATGCGAACTAAGCTGCACCCTGGAGAGTACAAAATATTTTGCCCTGTCAGCTCGGCCCCGGGCCCCTCGAATCCCTGACGTCCCGACCTCTGCCGAACCCCGGTCCACATCGTAGCCCCTTCTGCAGGAGCTCGGCGCGCTCTTCGCCCAAACAAGACATTTTTGCATTTGATATTAAAGCAGCATCAGGCGGGACATCCATCACTGCGAGGAGAAACATTTCAGGGAGGAAGAGGAGGATGGGAAAACAATATGTGTCTTTTCCTAAAGTGGATCCCACCTGCAGTTTGAGAGGAGGAGGAGGAGGAGCTGGGGAGAAGAAGTTCATGAAAATGAGCTGAAGTTTGTCCAGAGGAGCTAATGATCCCTCCTCCCCCCTCCGACTCCATCAGCAAGTCCATCCATAACCTCACACGGGGAGGTCGCGGTGTGCGATGATGACGGCAGCGTTTAGTTGTTTTGTTTTTTTTAAAACCTGCTGCGAGGCGATGGCACTTGGGTCCTTGAGAGTCCTGGAAAAACCCTCAAAAGCTCTCCAGGATTAAAAAAACATCCATCACGTAAAATAAATCAGAATTAACCCTTAATTTAGCAGCTTTGTTCCACTTCATCTTTTATTATTTAGTTTATTTGGCAGCGACAACACACAGGGGTCCTTCCGTAAATCAGCCAAACGTGAGAAAAGTTCCCTCCTTTTGTATGAGTTCATTTAATAAAGCCATCCAAACTTTTACCTTCATACTAGGAATCATTCCAGAGCTACATACAGGTGGGTCCAAACTTGGTGCTTTTCAGATATCCACAGGAAATATTCAGGTCTGTTAAAAACAGTTTTACCCACTCAGTGTCTCAATATGAAGAAATAATTTACATTCAGCACCATTTGTCTTTAACGTCAGTGTGACGGCTCTATCATAGTTTGAATAATTAAGCGCATTATGGTTGAATTTTGAAGGGTCGTGTGTGGTTGGAAATGCCTCTTTTATACCTACATTTATAGATCAGGATTATTTTTTAGCTGTGATTCTTTCCGGGCGACATAAAAAGCACCAAATTTGACCCACTTGTATGTGAGCTGAGGGCCTCTGACCCTGATAATATCCATATTATGAGGTTTTTATAGCTTCAAACATGCATTTTCTTCCGCTTATCTGAATTCGGGATCGCAGGGCAAGTCGTTTTCTATCCCAGCTGTCACAGAGCGAGAGGTGGGGTACACCTGGACAGGTAGCCAGTCCGTCACAAACAGAGACAGACAATCATCCTCTCACATTTACACCAACGGACAGTTTAGGGTTACCAGTTAACCCCGTGCGTGTGTTTGGACAGGAGGAGAAGACACTAAGTCCACACAGAAAGAATCAAACCCAGGACTGCTGTGCTGTGAAGCAGCAGAGCTTATGTACTGCATATACTGACGTTATTGCACTAAATAAAATTTCAGCTGGTTCTGAGGCGCTCGGATGGGAAGCACTGATTGATTTCTCAGGCGAATGACCTAAAATAAGAGCGGATCTTCATCTGTAATCCCTGGGTGGAGGCACAGATGGTGTACAGGTAGGAATAAGCAGTCGATCTAAACCCGACACACACAAGCATGTACATAATAAAACACTCGCTAATCTATTGTTACTCATTTATGAGGATTTTTAAAAACAATTAAAGTGTTTTTACAGTGAACAGAAGAAAAAACGAAAAATTAAAATAACGACATCTTTGAGGAATGCTGAAGAAAACTTCATCCTGTGAAATTAATGAACTTACGTTCATTTTGCTTTTATTCATTTATTTATTCATTTTTGTTGTCGTACAGATTAGCACAAGCTCAGGTTGCTCGGGTCATCCAGGTTGGAGACTCTTATCACACAGGTGGAGTCTGGGCTCAGAGCCTGATGAAAAAATATAAAAACAACAAACGACAACTCAAAACCCGCCATTTCTGTTTTTAACGCAGGAAACCAGACAGACGAATCGCTCGGCATCTCAGAGGATTATCATCACACCGCTCGTCTGATTGGTGCGTCAGTGCAGGGGCAAGTGGAGATGCTTGAACCTCAAACGAATGTCCGCTCGTCACTCAGGTCTTAAATCTGTGGCTGACAAATTTTAAAGATGGCTCTGGACTGATTTCACCTTATTTTACATACCTACACTCACACTGGCGAGCTAGGGGACTTTCCCACCCTTGCCGCCATTCATGTGGCACTCCAAAGGATTGTGGGAAGCGTGAGGATGATAAATGCATACGCTCCCCCATCCCTCCTTCCTCCCCCTCACACCTCATCCTCCTCCAGCACATAGCTCCTCAAAGGTTCCCCCTTAAATGACACTTTTTTTTCGTGCACCACCTGAACCCTCTTCCCCCCTCCTCTCCCCTCTGTGGTCCCTTCTTCCTCTCAGGTTAATCCCCCCCCCAACATCTTTTAAGTTGTGGAGCCAAACAGATGGCAGAACATGTAGCTGACCTAAAATACATCACTCCTCTGGGAGATCTTCCCAGCTTTCAATATGGCCGATCTTCTTCCTATAAGTGACGGCGAGAAGCTGATCGGAGACCGTCAAATCAGGCAGGAGGAGGAGGCAACGCTGATCGAGCTGTATCCGCGTCGGGAGGCCGAGCAAAGGAGACAAACCTAAACGTGAAGCAGAACTCTGTCGCTGACATTTAGCAGCAAACTCGGGATCTCTTCTCAGAATTATAAATATGGTACCAGGTGATCCCTGCTCTTGGCAGGGATTTATTTCTTGGCTCGGAGCTGCAGCTTCTCTTCCTGTCCAGATTCCCGGCGGGGCCTCCGACACAAAGCCAGCACTGCTGTTTATTTTCTGTCTATACTGTTTATTACGTATGGAGCCAAAAGACTAAAATAAAATACGATACGTGGGAGCAAATCATTCTGAGGCCCAACGTACAATATGACTGATGTGGCTCCAGAGTCACTTTATCAGGGAAGAGTGTGCTGATGCAATACTCATATACAGTCTGTGTGCTGGTGTGTGATGTGTTTGTTTCACCTGTTTGAACCCTCACCTGTGTTTAGGTGCAGGAGTTTGTCACAGGTGAGTACTAGCAGCAAAACAAACCGATTAGTCAACTGACTGATTAAAAGTCTAAGTTATTGGTTTAGAAAAACAGGTTAGACTGAGGCAACAACAACTACGAAAAGATTTACACAACAAAATGATTTGGTCAGACATTAGTTGCACTGATCGCCCCGGAGCAGCAATAAAAGCACCAACATGGAAATATAAAGTAAATATCTGCATTTTTATCTTAGTTTAGGACTCGTTCTGGACTGTTTTCCGGTCTTGCAGTGTCTTGACTTGGTTCTCAACTGGTGCTGTTACTGTGTCATCACTGGTATTTTGGTGTTCCTATAAGTGCTTTGTTTTTGACCTGAGAACAACAACCACAGTTTGACTTGTGTTTTTGTACCTTAACCATTTACCACCTCACATTTTCCACACTCTCAGACTTCCCAGAACATCTGCAGCATCTTCCGCTCTGCAGAGAATCACCCGAAAACCACATCAGTGTGTCGCTGTGAGTCAACGTGCGCCCCGAACCTGACCTCGGCCTCACACCGCCCTCTGTTAACTGGAGGCAGGAAGACGATAATGTCACCAAGATGTGTCACAAACAAAGAGGACCAGTGACGGGGGGGGGGTGGAGGCGGTGGAGAGCTCTCTGGATGGCTTCCCATCACCTCTGCATGAAGAGACAATCGATCACTGTGTGAGCTTGTGGGACGAGGCGCTGAACGGCGTGATTTACGATGTGGATGACGGCGTTTGGCAGACACGACAGTAATTATTGTCTGAAAGTAGAGCAATGTGGGGATGATGCAAACTGCCTTTTGTGTGGGGTCAACCTGAAGGAATGTGCAGAAAAATAATTTATTTTGGCAGTAAATGAGCGTGTTCAGACATCAGAGTGAAGGTTGACTGTCAGGAACCGTGTCTACATTCATGCTGTCTTTTCAATGAAAAACATAAATCCAGTTTTTTTCACACGCGTAAATTACTTGAGCTGAGTTTTATTGGTTTAATTACTGTCTTTAAGTTAAAAATAAAGCACGTTCATTTTCAAAAGCTGTAGTTTTTTTTAAAAAAAGTAAAATTATTAACTGCATCTTATAACAAAGTGCTTTATAGAAAGACAGAAGTTGATAACCAAGTAAAACTATAGAAACCACAAGTGAAAATTACTTGGTTTTAACTTAAACTACCAATTTTTTAGATAAAACTTACATGGTTTTAATCAAACGCTGAACTTTAACTATTTGAGAACTATTTTTAGTTTACTGTATTATCAGTATAATAGTATAATTTGCAGTACTTCATTTTGTAGTGGAGTAAAAGTCAGGATGAAGTATAACACTGGATAATTTGAATATTCAAGAAAAGCACAAAGTTGTCAGACTTTTACAACTCTGATTAAAAATAACTGAAAAATGTCTGACGGGTAACTTAAAATGACGATACTGGTGGCTAACGTGGACGTGATGAAGCTAACAATGTGATATACATGCTGTGGAGCAAATGCTGTGCTCCCTTGGCTTCAGATGTCAGAGATGTCACTCCTTAGTTTAGCGCACTCCTGTAGTAAAGTCAGAAAAGATGGAGAAAAGCAGGTTTTGTTTTGCTCCTTCGGGGGTTAATTTCACCTAAACACACCACTGTAGCATGTCCATTAATAGAACCTGGCCATTGCGCTGCATAAGGCTTGTTGACTGATCAGTCTTGAATTTTGAAATTGGAGTTGGATGGGTTTATCAGAACTCTGACTTGAGTGGGCCTTCCGCTTTAAAATTTCGACTGGAAATATATGTTACAGATCATCTTACATGTTAATTAGGCAACCTAGCGACTAGCATTTTCACACAGACGGCAGCAAGGTTTAACCAGCTGTTACTTAGCTATACTACACGAATCCAGTGATGGATGAACTAATAAAGTAATCTGAAAATGGACAGCTAAGTTAGCAGACTGAGAGTTTGAATATATTAGCCCACCATATAAACTCAAGAAAGTGTTTTATTACAAGAGATAGCTGATAGTTTGTTAGCAGGCTTGCTAGCAGTAGCTAATATTAGCCAAAATAAAGACAGCTCAGTGTTTGATTTGACCCTGAAAACCAAACAATCCTTCTATGAAACAGACACCCTGCTGATATTGACCCTCATGCGATCTTGAGTCACATTTAGCTTTCACGCTAATACGTACAGATTGCGTGATAACCAGTGTTGTAGGAACCAGGAGGGTTGTTTTTGGAACGACACAGACTTGTTGTCTACTCCTTGACTTGTTCTGGCAACACACTAGAAAGCAGAGAGCCTCATCCATTGCTAGAGATACTTGGACCCCAAAAACGGGGTTGATACTTCATAAATGAAGGAGAAAATAGGGAAATTTTACTTTTCACTCACAGGGATTACTTTCACACATTTACGTCATTATGTGGAATTTTTTCACGCTTAATATGAATATCTGACACTGGAACATCTTTGGAGCATGTTGTGATCGTCTCTTTGTGTTTTCTGGATGGAGTGGAATAGATGTTCATCATGAAGTTCCCTGTTAACACAAAAATTCAGTCCAGGTTTTTTCTGGCGTTCTTACAGATTTCACCGTTAAATAAAGGATGTGAATGTTTCTCCCACCACTGACGCTGCCATGTTGGCCCAGCGTCAAACCACAAAGTCCAAGAAATATGATCACGGACCCATATTTATTTTTCCAGTTGGAGCTAAAGTGCCGCTGTGCCACATTTTTTACAGCTGGAAGTCAGAGTTTCCTGCTTTTTCTTACAGCTTCAGGTATTTAGTGTGCGAGTGTTTGCTGGTGCGTCCACTCAGCCTGGTCTGCAGCCAGAAACTGCCAGCTCACTCTCTCTGGATTTCCCATTAAGATCGCCCACGGAGAACCAGGAATAAGAAAAGAAGAAAAAAAGAAAATAACCTTCAGCTGCTGACAGACTGAGCGCGCTCAAACGCTGGGGCACGCCTACTCGTTCAGGCCAGGGTTATTATCTCATCATTCGAAGTAGGAGTCATTACCTATGGGTGCTGAGGAGGGAAATGAGGACTTAAGTCAGAGAAGAAAGAAAAACACGCAGGATGTATGGAAGATCAAACCTACCATGAAAAGAAAGAATAAAAATAAACAGGCTAAAATTATGAGTTGGTGCCGTAGGTCAAAACTTTGACACAGAAATGCTCTATTTTGTGAATCACTTCACAAAAGTATTAAGCAGACTTATAAAACTGCCAGCAGCTGATGTTTTATTTTCAGCGCTTCACGTGGCACAGCTGTCACACCAATCAGAGCAGACAGTGAGCACTTTTAGCTGCAAAAATACAAAACTGAAAAAAGCAAATATATACAGGTACATTAATTCATGACAGTCTTAAAGGAAACTTAGGTCTTAGAAAACATCAATTATTATTATTATTACCAATAATTATTTTCTTAATTAGTAATTTCATACTAATTTCATTGCTAATTAAGCTAGCCTTTAGTTGGTATCTGTTAGCAGGCGTGCAAGTGTTGACTAACTCTAGCCAGAAGACACATCAGGGCTGGATTTTGTTCTAAAAAAAACAAACAATCTCTCCATAAATCAAATGCTCTGCTGGTGTTTACGTCAGTTTGCAACTGGTGGTAAAATTCCCTCAAGTTTCTGGCAAATGTTAACAGGGAGAGATTACTTGATACACCACCTAGCTGCTAGGTAGCTATTTTTTCTGAAAAAAATTAAAACGTACAGCTCTGCTATCACTAGTGATGCGCTACGTGATCGCTAGCTACACAGCTATGTTAGCATAATAAAAACACAGTGAAGCTGGAGGATGAACGCTAACTTTTTTCCACTCGATAAAAGTTAACGTGAGGGTTCCCGATGGTTAGAGACAAATGCAATGGCATGGCAGGATACTGTAAACTGACCAAACTTCAGTCAGGAGAACAACTGAGATAATCCATCCACAATATGAGCTTAGTCATTAATATACTGCTGCATGGGCTGGGCTGTAGTTACAGCGTAAGGTTTTAAACACTGAGCTTTAAAATGAACAGTGGTAATAAAAACCGAGAGAGGCCGACAGTGATCACTGACTGTTTTTAGGGGCTCGTTCAGATTAAATAGAACAAGATACAAAGCATTAAAACATGTTAAAAACACAACAGCCTTAATAAATGTAGAGTAGTTTGGGCCCAGAAGCAGGGTTCATACGTCATCACTTAAAGAC
>VVHJ01038024.1:0-14685 GCA_015107715.1 Tylochromis polylepis
CAGCAATGTAAACATCACTTTGTGTCAAAGTAACTGAGGATAAAACACAGAAAAACATGGAGGAGATTTTCCTGGCCTGGCTTTTTATAGCAGATAACCGCCTTAAAAATATTCTGCAGTAGAACCAACAACAACAACAACAGCTGCTGACAGCACTGTACACAGCGGTAGACTGGTGTGTAATAAGTGAGTGAATAATGCAGAAAACAGAGATTTGAGATGGGAAACTGTTCTTGAAGTACACTGAGAGAGAGAAAGAGCTGTGCAGGAAGTGTGATTTTATCGTGGTGAAAGCAAAACAGCAAAGGTAAGAGGGAATTAATGACGATGTTTATCAAACGTGAAGCGTAATTTGGATCTTCTTTTGCTGCTGGTTCAGTGAATTTTGGTTGGAGAGTGACGAAACCTGCAGCATCAGAATCTGTGAGCTGTCAGCACCGACGGCGTGTCCGTGTACGTGGCGTCAGGTGAGAAAGCCGAGATCTCACAGGTTCTGATGCGTCGGGTCCGCGCTTTGTGTTTACGTCTTTGTGCGGAATCCGTTTACCTGCTCTCATTTGCTGTTTTAGCTGTTTGGTGGTTGTGGAAATAAAAGCTTTAACCTGAGATTCTGGCGTTTCTGGCAAAATATATTTATATTTAAAAATTGATTCAGGATTTAATGAATCGATATCAGGTTATTCAAGCTAAAATCGATTTGAATCGGAAAATCGATTACTGAAACCCACCCCAAGTTTAAATCTTACATTTTAATGCTACAATCATTAGCATTAAAGCATTAGCATTATATAGTACACTTCACCTTAGTCATGTATTTAATTTGGTACTTCAAATCTAGAGTGTAATCACCTCCCTGCATATTTCTTTTACGGCTTTTATATGACGACACCACCATAAAAATCAAGGCTGTGCAAAGATAAAAGTTTTACATGATGTGTAATTTACAGTGTCTATTCTTTCAAAGGACCTCCATCATCACAGACCTGGATAGCACTGTCTGTCTGATTACAAAAAACACAAACATCAGACTCTGTTTATCTGCCGTTTCAAAATCTCAAACTTGTAGGAAGTCAAAACAGCCCCTGTTGTGTAAAAAAAAAGCCCTGAAACCTCCTTCCTTTGTTTATTATCCACGAGGGCACCCTAACTGCAGATTACAGCCACACAGCATGTCCCGTCAGATCTGCACATGTAAAGTACATGAGTTTCCAGAGCGGAGCGGGGGATTGCAGGGAGACAGTGTCCTCAGGCACCAGTGGGTTAGTGTGTGAAAGGTGAGGATGTTGCTACATGTCTGGTATGTTGCATCAGCCTCTAGCGGGCATGAACTATTCCCATACTATTCCCCCTGAGCCCTGTTTGAGCCCAGACACGCACAGCGGGAGACCCAGAGGAACAGCAGGGACTCTGAACCCAGGCCTCTAAAAACAGGCAGAGGTACTGCAGCTGGATCAGCAGGTAACCATTACCTTGTGTAGTAATTATCAGGAAACTCAAATAGCAAAAAGAAAAACAAACAAACAAGGACATGCTCTAACAACCAACTTCAGCAAAGGACACTGAAAGGAAGTTTTCAGGCTTTAAAAAAATCTGGCTCTGGTGGCCAATTACAAGTGTCTTAAGCCCAGGTGAGGTGTCAGTTAAGTGGCGTAAAGACGAGGCAAGAAGAGAAAATAAGTGCAAGATTACGAGGAGGAGAGCTGCCCATTTTCAATTAAAGCCTGCAGCAGCTTGGTAAACCCAGTCCTTTATTTTCTTTATCATGGCTGCCATCATTCCATAAAGTTCAGAGGAAAAAACTCGGATTTCAAGGTATTCGTTTCCAACTTCATCCACTCCTGGGATACAGTCTGTTTCTTCCATATTCATGTCAAATGTGTTAAGAGACCTTTCATACTTGGCTATAACCAGAAGTCCCCCCAGCTTTATTATCCTTACCTTGATGCTGACCTACACAATTAATTTACTTTACTGAAATAGTTTGAAATTTGATATATATGCAGTTTCGGTGGGTAACAGAGAGTTAAACTGATGCCGCTCTCAAACATTAATATCCACTAGTTAAAGGCAAGCCTATACAAATAATACAAACTCTATACAGGTTTTGGTGAGAAGGCATCAGTTATCTGCATTTATGTAGGAGTCTGCTAATGTAAGCAGACATTTGAACATGCAGAGCTCTAAAAGTGATCACCAAGATCTTAAACTGAAGTCTGAACTTTATGGGGAGCCAGCGCAAGAAGACAAAATAGGTGTCGCAAGAGACCACTTAGAGGACTTGGTAGGTACCATCACAGCTGGATTTTGTATCCGATCCAGAGATGAAATCCTGAGGCCAAGGTACAGTGAATTACAATAGTCCAACAGTGAGGAAACAAAGGCATTAATAATCAGTTTCTTCCAGTCTGTTTTCCCAGTGTTAAGTAAAGGATAATTAGGCAGCCATCCAGTTCTTCATGGCATCAACACAGCCATGAAGGACAGATATATTTGAAAAAGAAATTTACAATTAGATATCATCCACTTAACGATGATATGAAAGATGCCGAAGATGATAAATACAGTTCAAACAGCACGAGTCACCCAAACCAGAACCTTGGGGTACACCACAGGACAAAGCGACAGATGAGGAGACATAGTTGTCAGCAGCAACCAAGAAACGTCTGCCTGAAGGGAGAGAAGGACAAGCAGAGATGGCCACTAATGTCCCTAACCTGTCAATCAAAATATCACGATTAGCTGTTTCAAATGCTGCCGTTCAATCCAGAAGTACAAGAACAGTGTATTTACCTGCATCTGTCTTCATTAAAACGCTAGTCTGTTTCTGAAGAAGATAAATCTCCATCATAAAAAAAAGACAAGTCTGATTTCACTTTTTGTTTATTTATTATTTCATTTTGAGAGCAAATTCTTTTTGGTAAGCTCCCTTCATGTTAGTCTGGCTCCTGTGTTTTTTTTTTAACCATGATTTTTTTTTTCATCTCAACTTTTGGCAGAGGAGAAAAGTGGGTGAAGGGTAACGCTCGTGTGCAGCTCGTGTACAGCTTCATGTATTGATGTCATGTGGGATTCATTAAAAACAGCTGTTATTCACAATTGCAAGGCTGCTACTCCATTCACTGAATTTCTTCACACTGACCTTTTACCTAGTTTCCACACTCTCGCAGCATCCCTGTGTTACGGCTAACTTTGGGACTGGTGGTGTTTTTTCTTTTTCTTTTTTTTACACTCTCTGAATGCACTTTAACCCAGAAAGCAGCATGGTTTCCTCAGGGCGTCCTCCCTCTGATCAAACAAAGGAGCAGAGGCAGAGACATGTAAGTCAGAGGTTAGATGTGTGTTGACTGCAAAAAAACATGCTGACTTTTCATGTTGATGTGATCTTGTTAATTGGGTTTTACGGCTGCTGTAAATACCTGAGAAATGTAAAATAGCACTTTGACTACAACCTCAGAGTTTTCCTAACTCTGCGTAAAAGCTTCACTGTGTTAATTTAAACACTTTCCAAATATCCACACTCGTAGAGAGGGACAAGAGAGAAGTTTCACACTTTACTGGATCCATTTCTTGATTTTTTTTAAGTTAAAGCAAACCAAATGCAGCAAACAGATGTTTTAAATAGTAATGTGATTAGTTTTTACTCGATGAACTATAAAACTAGTACTTCATTTTTACCCATTTCAGGATATTTAAGATCTCCCCACGGGTTTCCAGGGGACACTTCAAAAGCTTCAGCTTGTATTTTGAAGCAGTTCGTGGTGGATTTTGAAGTTTACTTTGGCTCATTGTCCTGGTGTACAAGCAAGTATCTTCTTTAGTGCTGGACATTTGCATCCAGGATTTGTTGACATTGTGTTGCAGGAAGAAAAATGCATTCCTGTGTGTATCTGTGGCTTATCTTCATTTCTGCTTCCAACCCAATCAAACTTCCCTGTGCAGATGTTACTTTTGCATAATTCATACGTGGATGAGATCACAGATATGATCTGGAAATTTTCTTTGATATCTTGTTTTGACTCCCACTTTGTTTTTTTTTAAAAAAGGAAAAATCGCACAGTTAAACTGCTGTGTCTCGACCTGCTTTGCATTCAGCAGTTCAATCAGTAAAGACTAAAATGACAAGATACACCTAAAAAAAAGGCAAAGAGGTCACGTCAGATGAAGGTAAAACACAGAATAGGACCCTGTGTGTAGTCTGTATGCTGGTGGTGGTGAGGTTGTTTTTGAATAGCTGATGGAAATTTTGAAAGTCGCTGGACATCCAGGAGAAAGAGGAGGAGGAGGAAGTGGCACTTAGATCTGAAGAGGCACAGTGGGAAAAAAATAAGTGATTTAAAGTACTGAGCTTAAAAATGTGGGCAGAAAGCTCACGGTGAAGCGATTGTGACAGGAGAAGTGATGAAGAAACAGCAGGAATGAGGGACAGATGTTCTTTATCAAACATTTGTCTAAGCTTCATTTAGCATCATTTCCATGAGTTACTGCAATGTCTGAACAGTCAGCTCTGGAAATGTCATTAATCAGGACAGGCCATGGCCCACCTTCTAGATCCTAATGACTCATTTAAGGATTAATGAGGCTCAGTGGAGAAGTGAGTGTTTTATAAGTTTGTGAAAAAAAAGAATAATTGACATAAGGCACATTTCAATTATTGTTTGCTGCAGCAGTTACACCCTTTCACCTAAAACAAATGCATCTCAGGCTGTTTTCATCTGAATTTCATCACTGAAATTCAGTCATCTGCTGTGGGTGTGGTGCACATTATGCTTGTTGTTCTTTTGTAAGCAATAGGGCCACATTCCCATTAAAAAGATTCACTTTTACCAAAAAACTTTGTGGGACTTTCCACTCTGATTTGTGGCTGCCAGATCACTAAACCCATGAGTTTGAGTTCTCCACCCTGTTTAATAGTCTGATACTGATCGCACGTTTCAGCATAACAGAAACTCACAAATGTTTCAGGTGTAAACTGACTAAATGTCTCAGTTCACTCAATAAAAAGAACCCCATAAACTCTGCTCCGTTCCTGAAAGCAAAACTCACTTTTTTTTGTTGGTATTAACCAGGTATTAACCTCTGATTCAGGCCAGACATCTATTTATTCAAACTGGTTCACTGCACCCCCCCATTCCATTACTTAGCGCTCTGATTGGTCGCGACTTCTCCTGGCAGGCTATGCTGCTGTTTTTACACAGCTCACCTTTTACCCAGAAACTAGGAGGAAAGCCCTCACACGTGTGAAAATGAACAGAAAACAAATAATAAGTGTTGATTACTGCATGTGTAAATTATTCCTCAGGTGATTATCTGGAGTGGTGTTTCGTAAAGATTAGGGTCACAGGCAAAATCAGCCCTCTGGTGAGTGTTTACATTTTCTTTGAATATTAAAATTTCTTGGGATTCATATAATATCCCACAAAGCTATGTTTGTGAGCAGCTCAGAAAAAAATGAATAAAGTTTTTCAGTTTTTTAAAATGTAATCTTCGTGCTTTCTAATCCTTTATGTCCAGAAAACCTGGACTGAAATGTTCATAATGGATACGTTTAGTAAAACACTAATATTAGGATTGTTAAAAAAAAAATGGGTTTAATTTATGTAAAGTTATGTAATTTTTATGTAATTATGTAATGTTTTGTAAGTGAGTCATGCATTTTGGCTGGAAAAAAAAACAACCCTGTGAGTACCTCGAAACAACAGTTTGTTTCCTGAAACTATGAGTTAATTTATTAGTTTGACCTCAAATATCTGTTTCACTTTGCTTCATTGTTCTAGTTTTAGTAACTGTTAATGTTTCTCTTTGTAATGTTGATCAAGGAATCCTCATCAACCAGAGGATGAATCCACCTGATTTTGTTGAGGCTGTAATTTTCCTACTTTTCCTATGAAATAGTCACATACTCCTCTCACAAGCTGGCTGCACAGTTTTGGACCTTTCTGTCCTCAGATCAGATCCAACTGTTTGAAGCACTTCTGTGAAATCAATGGATATTAATGTTCCCATCAGGATGAATTGTACTAACTCAGGAGAGCTCCTGACTTTTCTTATAGCACAACCATCAGATCAGAGAGTTCCAGTATTTGTTTGAACAGAACTTTTATCCATTGCAGCGTCCAGAGCTGCTTAAGTGTACTTTCACAATAAAAGAGGGAATCTGTTGTGAGGCAAATGACTCATCATCATAATGCAGGAGGGTAATGGAGAGTTTCTTAAATTATTGGACTAATTTCTTCATTTTTGATGTAATAATTCATGTAAATGTTTCCCATTAACCACTAACGAGAAAACACGTAACGAGGCCAAGAGTGACAGAAACTCTGCCGATTTTGATCTTGGTAGTTCCCTTTTCTGTTAAATGTGAATTTTCTTGTCAGTGAAATGCTAAAACAGGTCAGGAACGAACATTTGAAAGATGAAAACTTATCTTTCAAAACACAATAAAGTAGAAATCAGTCATTCTTTTAAATGGGCTCGTTCTTATGTAGCACTTTTCTGCTCTGCTTTACACAACATGCCTCATTCACGCAAGCACTTTATTCTGAGATTCAAGATTCACAAACTCACACTGTAATGAACACATTGTAGAGCAACTTGAGGTTCAGAATTTTGCCCGACAATATTTTGACGTGTAGACTGGAGCAACCAGGGATTGAACCACCAACCTCCAGGTTAGTAGATAACCTGCTATGCCTCCAGATACCCTTAGACATCCCTTTTAAGCCAGTGGCTCTCAAACTGTGGCTCAGAAGGCCATGGCAGGTGGAGCATTTAATGAATCTCTTTTTTTTTATTTTTTTTTTTTTTAGGGAAGATTAACAAACTTTAAGAAGCTAAAATGTTTTCATTGTTGACATAAAGGTCTCCTGAGTCTTCCTCTCTGATCCAGTTTTGAAGGAAAAATGATCAATGACAAAATAATCATTACTATGATGTAGAAATATGAATCTGTAGCTACTTAAACTAGAAGACAGCATTACTTATTTATTCTGTAACCTTGTTTTTCTCCTTGAAATTCTGAGCATTTATGTGCACAGAGGCCTTGAGACCAATGCAGATGTGTTTATGTCTCCTTCCTGTGTGGCCTCGCTCCGACTCTATTTGAGACCCATAGTGAAGAAAACACGTTTTGCTGCCAGCGTTTTCTTGGACTTTGATGCGTACTCTGAGCTGATGGACAGGTATACTCCTACCTCCATCCTGTCAGTGCCACTAACTGCTCAGCAGGGAAATGATTTTACAGGTTATTGTTCTGATAAAGAGCTGCTGCTGTTTGGCCTCCAGCTTTGTTTTTCCACCCTGCCCGGTATTAGCGTACAAAGGTTTCTACAATGTTACCATGAAATGCTGCAATGAGAGAAACAGCAGAGAGGAGTTTAAATCCTGCATCATGGAAGCGGTGGTACCATTTGATGGTACACAACAGATTACCAGTATGGTAACATGATTTGGCATTATTTTTTGGAGACTTTTAAGATGTGCAGCAGTTGTTATTGCAGTGTTTGTCAGCATTTTAATCATTTCTTGGCTGGGAATGATTGGAACATGCTGTGATCTCAGGTTTGTGTTTACAGGTGGTTTCTCTGGCCCCAAGTGGCCACAATTTTTTTTCTTTCATCCATCATCCATGAACTGATCGTTCTCATGTTTTACTCAAAAAATACAAATACAAATAATTTCCTGATTAACTCCTAGTTTAATAAGATCAGTGAAAATCTACCAGGAGATTTTCCTCTGGTGTTACACAGAGTAGGTGTGGAGCTGAAGCACAGAGCAATTCAAATTATAACTTCCTGGTTTTGTCGTGTTAAATGCACGTTGCACATTCGCTCTTGAAGACAAACCATTGCACTCATGGATGTAATGACTCACTGAGAGAAGCCTTGCCAATGCACAAACAAACCAGCAACCGCCCTGTGTCTCTGGTGGGATGAACTGGGTGTTGACAGCATCCGTGATAACAGAAAACCTTTGATTTGTGGCAATATTAACCAACAAAAACGCTATGATATATTACCTCATGTCTGTGAACAGCTTAAAAGCTTCAAAAGGACCTTGAGAGAGACATAAAAAGAGAGAGACATGAAAAGAGAGAGAGACTTTGCCCACTAAAATCAAAGCTCTTCCATGGGCATAATGTGACTATTGATTGTTTTCTCCCACTCATCTGTGTTTAAAAAATGAAAAGTTAAAAGGTTAACTTTAGCTGATGGCAGTGAAACGCTCTTCTTTTAGGAGGATGAGGGTGTGTCCATCTTTTTTAGGCATGGTCCAAATCACTGTGAGTGTGACCTTCTGATCCGGACGTCATGCTTACCTGGAGGAAAAAGAAGCCATAAAATCTTTCAGTGCTTCCAAATTGCTGCAGCTTCCTCCATCTGTACGATCCATCAGAACATCTCCTCATGCGAACTCCTGCACGTCTGTCACTGTGGCTGTAGGAGAAGAAAAACAGCAGCAACCTGTAGAAAACGTGCAGAACCATTAGCAGGAAAATGTACCGACCGGTATACTGAAATAAAATATACATAAAGATGACCATTTCTACAGTTATTCACTGAAGCGTATAAATCTGCATGATAGTAAGGCAGAAGGTCCTGACCTCGCTCTAAGACACTGTGTGTCGTTTACAGAGGTTACAGCGAGGTTTGTCATGTAGATTTTATTCTGTAAGTTTCACTGAGATGGCCTGGTTCACACTGAGGTTAGGACCACACACGAGAAAGAAATTAAGAAAGCCAAAATAAGTGAGTGACTACGTAAGTACACGTGGATGCTGGTGCCAGATGGGTTGGTTTGAGTATTTCAGAAACTGCTGGTCTGCTGGGATTTTCCTACACAACCATCTCTAAGGTTTACAGAAAATGGTCAGAAAAAGAGAAAAATATAGAGCTCTGGGTTTCACTGGGTGAAAATGTCTTGTTGATGTGAGAAGATAGTGGCCTAAACTGCTTTGAGCTGATAGGAAGGCAAGAGTAACACAAATAACCACACCAGCTTCCATCCCTATCAGCTCTGAACAATAAACTGATTTTTGCAATTTGCACAGGCTCACCAAAACTGAACTACATAACACTGGAAAAATGTAAAATGTTTGGTGTGATGAGTCTTAATTTCTGCTTTGATATTCAAATGGTAGGGTCAGTATTTGGCATAAACAACATGGATCTATCCTGCCTTGTATTAATGGTGCAGACTTCTAGTGGTGAAGTAATAGTGTAGGGGAAATTTTCTTATCACACTTTGAGCCCATTAGTACCAACTGAGCATTGTTTAAATGCCACAGCCTGACCAAGTATTGTTGCTGACTATCTCTATACCCTTATAACCACAGTGTCCCCATCTTCTAATAGCTGGTTCCACCAAGATAACACACCTGGTTTCTTTGGGATGCAGTGGAATATGAGATTGTGCAGCAGTTGTGCAGCTGACAAATCTGCAGCAAACGTGTGACGATGTCAAAGTCATGTCAATATAGACCAAAATCTCTGAGAGTTTTTCCAGCAGCTTGTTGAATCTGTGCTTTAAAAGATTAAGGCAGTTCTAAAAGCAAAAGGGAGTTCAGCCCAGTACTGGCTAGATGTAACTTATTTTTTATCTGAATCTATTCACTTGAAGTCATTGTTTGTTTTTGCCTTGTTTAATTGTTGAGACAAAAAGTAACCTTTCATCTTTTGATCTAAGTAGGGGAAAGGGTTAGCTGTGTATGAGTGTTTCTTAAGAAGTACTTTATTTTTTTGTGGACCAGGTCACAGGTCTTTCCAACAAGATCACAGAAGCAGCAGCTTTGGTATTTCTAAGTATCTGTTCCTCTAGGGTGGGATAGTTTGGCTCCAGAGAGGTTTGAACTGTTGAACTGCACTGCTCTTCCCGTCCAGAGCCTGCAATGTTCTCAGTGTTGTGTTGCTCATTAATTTATTGACACAGTGTCATGTCAAACCTGCTGGGTCACACTGACCTGAAAGCATTGTTGCTTCAGGGCACCGGACAGCCGAGCCTTCCTGTCCAACAGCTCACACTCCAACTTATATAAGTCAGATCCAAACCAAGGTTTAACACGTATCACCTCTGTGGTGTTAAAAAAATAAAAGGACTTTTAATTTTTTTTTAAATTTTTGATGGTTTTTGACTCTATTTCACAAACTGCTTGCCATTAACCCAAAATCAAACTAACAAAATCATACAAACTATCTTGCCAACTTTCCCCAGGTTTTAACATCTCATGTGCTTCTCCAAACAAATGATAACAGGTTTTATTATAACCACATTTAAAGGTAGTTTGACATTATAATCTCAAACATTTCTCTGTTTCCAGGTTGTTTAAATGCTTTTTATCATATTTTTCTCTGTCATTCAGTAATAAGTGATAAAATATGTGTTCTGTAAGAGAACCATGAGCTGAGAGTTTGATGAGTGTGACTCTCATGTGTACTCTCAAAGCTCTTCCTAAAAAGAAAAAAAGAAGAAAATGTAGCTAAAAAGTTATTTTTCTTTTATTTTTATAGATCTGTTCTCTCACCCTCATCCCATAAAGACCTTCTGAGGTGAAGAAATAGTCATGTCATCCCTGTGAACTGTGTAAGTTCCCCATTAAACGCGTTTATAAGCAGAAAGGAAACTGCTTCAGGGGAGGGAGAGAGGAACTGTAACTAAGTCAGATGTTCCTTTTTCTCTCATAGTTTATGATTTTTTATGGCAGCAAAAACAAACCAGATGCTGGATGGCCTGACTTCCCAGCAGCAGAGAAGGAGTGGCATTGTTCCCCTATTGTTTATAGATTTGGATGAAGAATGGCAATTTCTAATACTCGCCATAATTAAAAACACATTTTATTTCAAAAATAAAATGAAAATGAGAGAGAAAGAGTGAGGAAAAGGAAGGCAGAATAAACTGAAGGTAAACTTCATGTGGTGTTAACTGCTGGCCATAAAAAATAAATAAATAAAAAAATAATTCAGATTTAGCAATCATTTATCATTTTGCCAAGACCCCTGGTTTTACTGCAGCCTGATTCACATTGTACTGGACCTGTACAGGATGGTGGGTCCACAGGAGGGTTGGCCAGTGTGGCTCCCTCAAGCTGAGCCCAGCTGGCCTTCATGGGCCAAGGCCCTTTGCTTGGTCCTGGGTCCAGGGTGGGGCCCTAGTAATGATCTGGGTAAGGTAATATGCTCTACTGATCTTCTATCTTGGTCTGGCCTGTCACCAAGGACCAAATTGCCTTGGGAGATCCTACCTGGGGCAAATTTCACCTGACTACATAGCACCTGGTCTCTGAGCACAGACGCAACTTCTCCACACTTAAAAGGAGCGGGTGGAGCCATTTCAAACATCTGACTAGGATGAATCCTGGACAACATCTAGGTGAGACATTTTGGGCAGGCCCAACTGGGAGCAAACCCAGGGCATTATATCTTTTGGCTGATATGGGAACGCCTCAGCATCCCCCCAGTCGAGCTGGAGGAGGTGGCAGGGAAGATGAAGGTCTGGGTATCATTGCTTAGACTGCTGCCCAGTGACCTAAAACAATGGATGGATGAATGGTTAAACCCAATAATAACGATTTACATTACATATATACTTTATGAGAAAGCCAACTACAGCTCTGTGCGATATGAAAACGATATTAGATGGTTGAGAATGAGCGTATTATTTTAATTTTAAAACATTAATTGTTTGAGCTGAAGCACAAATAAGAAACAGGTTAAGTAGACTCCAATGAAAATTTAGGCTCAAAATTTGAGCCTCAAGGCAATAAAAAGAGATTTCACAATGAATTGCCATGTAAGCTTAACAATGGTCACAATTCACCATTAACAAGGTTATTAAAAAGCCCGTGAACCCTCAGAGACACATTCGAGAGCTGAAAGTACAGAGTAACGTAGCGTTCATTTGAGGTCATTTCTGTGGGAAGAAAATCCCTGTGGACAGACCAGTCATCCATAAAAGTTCTCGGATTAAATCTTCCCATAACCACTGACAGCAGTAGTTTCATCTTTGGGGGCCATCAGTTTGATTACCAGTATGAAAGTGCTATTAGATTTGCACCCAAACTTAGTCCTCATAATTCCTAATTGCGCACTTATGGTTGCCTCATGCATGAATGCTCCTATAACCCCCACTGTGACTCTGTTCTGCACGCTGTCCTACTGTAAAACTTCAAGCCATATAGAAAAAGAAATGCTCTTTATGTTGAACTTGCTTCATAGCTCAGGCCAGAGGACTACTGTAGTAATGAACATAGAGCAAGGCAATGGATGAGACACGACTGACGATACATGAGAGTGAAATGTAGCTGTACACACCCGAAATACTGGCTGAACTCAACGAGCATGTCAGGAGAATGATGCAACATGATAATCCTTAACACACTGAGATATGATTTTTTTGTGTGTATTTTTTATAGAGTCTGTCAAAAGCTTTGTTTTGATGGTGATTAAAATAGATGAAATTGGTGAGAAATAGCCAAAACTTACAGCAGAAAATGAATACGCTTATTATAAAATTATACAATTTGGGATATTTTAACATTTTGTTATTGTGCACGGATCTTCTGGTTGGTTACTCTTTGTTACACTTCATTTACACTGATGTCTTTGTGTGTGGCTGATGTCTTTTTATGGTATTAAAGCCACTATTTTCATTCTTTATTTCACTGAAATGAGCCTTCACAGTTTCTTCGTTTGGTTTCAAATATTTTGGCTCAGTAAGGTTTCTTTTACATTTACAAAATATTTGGAAGCTCCTTTATCACAGCCACTTTAGCAATCTTTTTTTCAGGACGTCCTGTTTGTTGTATGTAGAAAATCCCGGTGACTACCTTCATCCTAGAAAGACTACAGCGCCCTCAGCTGTTGAATGGTAGGTGGTGCAGTTTACAGTAATTTATGAAGGCACAGTCGCCTAACAAGCCAACCAGTCCCCTTTTTGAGGCCGGGAAGAGACACACAATCCCTTGAGTGCTTTATCAAAAGCAGCTCTTGTCAAAATGCTGACTTGATATCTCGAAATTTCAAATTAGGCATGTCAAAATCTCAACTTATTAACTCAAAATTCTGAGAAAATTGGACCCAAAATCTCCAGTAGGAGTTCAGTTATATTTGACAAATAACAGTGTCACCTGCCCTGTGGCTGGTGTCGCTGTTATTTGTCATTAATCCTTAACCACAACTATCAAAGCGCCAAAATGTGGGGAAATCTCTTGGAATCATGGTTTTTCATCCCTCAGGCAGACTGTCTAGAATAAATCAGCTACCAAGGTGGCTCAAGAAACTTTATTTTTAACCTCTCAGCTCCCAGTTTGGACTCAAGAGACAGACACCCTTTCTTCTTTAAAGATTATGTTTCAAACTTTACTTTTTGGCAAAGCTTATAGTTAGGGCTGGATCGAATGACCCTGAATCTTCCCTTAGTTACCCTGCAATAAGCCTAGGCTGCTAGGAGCTTCCCATGATGCACTGAGTGTTTCTTCTTTGGTCACCTCTTTTCGCTCACTATATGTTTATACACCTCTCTGCATTTAATCATTAGTTATTATTCATCTCTGACTCTCTTCCTCAGCATATCTTTTCTCCTGTCTTCCTCCCGTCACCCCTAACAGGTCACGGTAGATGGCCGCCCCTCCTTGAGCCTGCTTCTGTTGGAGGTTTCTTCCTGTTAAAAGGGAGCTTTTCCTTCCCATGGTAGCCCAGTGCTTGCTCATAGGAGGTCGTCTGATTGGTGGGGTTTTCTCTGTATTATTGCAGATTTTTACCTTACGAAATAAATTTCTTGAGGTGACTGTGATTTGGTGCTATATATTGGCGCTATACAATTGTGAACCAATTTTTCTGTGTGAGCTTGTTCTCACCACTGAAAATACATTCTTTTTGCCATCCATAAGTCAGAATTTAAGGTTATTATCTCAAAATTTGAATTTACCAACCAAACTTCTGAGAAAATGACTTGAAATTTTTAAGTGAAAACTTTGATCTCAAAACCTGAAATTTTAACTTATGTTTGGCAGTTTTTTTGTTTAGTTTTTTAAATAACGGCACAAATAACCCTACATACAAGCAACAAAAAAAAAATTTAAAAATGATTTATGATTACAAGCCAGATTTGGCGCCATCTCACCAAACTGGCAAACAAGCCCCGCCTATGTGTCGTTGCTCCCTGGGGGCTCCACATAGGGTTCCTGATTGGAGCATTCAGCTGTTTGTCAATGTTCCTTCAAACTGGAATTAGCGGCAAACTCTCCAAAACCTGCGTCAAAATATAATCTTCGTCGCAGCTAAACAGGAAATGACGGAAAAGGAGGACTCTGCATTCAAAATAAAAGCCCGTTAAAGTGTCTACTTAGCACATTTCATTAAACGTTAAACCAAGGTACTTATCATAAAAGATAAAAACATAAAAAAGCAATTAAAGACAAAACAAAACTTTACAATTTCTTTTAAATAATAAATAAAAGTTAAAACATACAACACAAACACAGTGAGATTAAAGACATTTTAAGGCTGGTTTTGGATATTGTTGTAATTGCTCTCAGGTCAGCAGGCAGCTTTTCTTAAAGGTACCTGAACGCACCCTGAGCTCTAATTTTCTGAGATCTAATTTTGGGAACGGTTAAAAGATCTGCACCTGATAATCTGCTACAAACTAAACACAACAGCCTTCAGTTGTTTTCAAGGTTCAATTGACATACCC
>VVHJ01038029.1:0-10875 GCA_015107715.1 Tylochromis polylepis
GAGGGATTGCTGAGGGTCAGGAATGAGCAGGATATAGCTGGTGACTGGGAGTCTGGAGCCAGGAGGGGACAGGAAGAGCAAGGGCCAGCCAGAAAGGACCTCTCCCGGTGGGGCTGGGAGTGGCTGATGTAATGGCATTAATCTCCAAGTGCCATCTGACACCCAGTGTGGCTCCGTCATTGAAAAGTGCTAATTCTGCTGAACTGTGAGGGGAATTCAGGCATCTCTGGAGGCAGTGCCCTGGATTAATTAAACATGCTGGCATGGAGTACTGGACAGATTTATCTCTTTTTATGCCATCTTCACCATTTGATTTTTGTGTTTAGCTAACAGAGGAGGACAAACTCAGGGCATTAACACCAGGAACATTGCAACATCCAACCTTATATGGTTTCCAGCTAACGTGGGACTTCCCTTTTCTTTCTTCTCACTCTTTCTTTCTCTCCATCTACTTCTTTCCCTTTCTCTCCAGATGAACCGGCCCATCCAGGTGAAACCTGCTGACAGCGAAGGACGAGGAGGTAATTAACCTTCTCTTGGTCTCTGTTGCACCCCCACCCCCCTATTAGAAAACACATATGTAAAAACACAAATACACTGAAATAGCACTCATGTAATCCTTAATAGTCTGCTCTCACTTGAGAAAATACCAGGACTAGCCTGTAATATAGGTCACTTGCTTCTATTGACTTCTTCCGTCTGTGCCAGCAGAGGGGCTTTCTCAGGTTCACAGTCACTGGGAGCAGTTCAAAGACAAGATAGAAAGACATTGAATGAAATAAAATACTGAGAAAATAGAAAAGAATAGGAAGTAAAGGATCTTTATTCCTGATTTTAAAGTCAACATTAAGAGGAAAATATAATCCAAACATACATAGATGGGTCAGAACTTAAAAACATGTAAACAGGCTCAGCACTATGACTGAGGGACAATAACAATAACATTTTGACATATCATGATTTGAGAAGTTTGGAACATTTGTGGTATAGCCATAATGTGTTTTATCTTAAAATAAGAGCACAACTACAGTAGTTGATTGTAACACCTTCTATCAGTCTATGAAAAACTCTGCAGTACCTCAGATTTAGATCTACCTACCTTTTCACTAACCTGTCTTTTTATTTGCCTTCCTATCAATTTATCTGCCCCATTAATAGCATATAATAGCATTGATAAATGGAACCATGTGAAGTAATTTTCAATCATTTTCATTATGTGATGTGAGAATTTCAGTAGAACTCAATGGATATGTCTTTTTTTTTTAGTAAAAAAAAGGTATGAATTGTGGTATGAATTAACAAATTGTGATATCAAAGCATCACAATCTGCTTTAACATTGTGCAGATTCTTTTGCACAGCTTCCTATCATCGCTAATTTGACTTACATGGTGATTGACTAGATCATTCTGAAGTCATTTTTGACTAACATCACTGAGGATAATGCAGATTAAGTTGGAAAAAGATTTATATGGGCTGAATTTGATCTAACCGAACAGGTCTGTGTCAGCCCTGTGCTTTCATTTTCAGAGTGGTGATTTAGACTGCCTAGGTCAGATTAGACTGAGTCACTTTGCTGATTTATGTGGTCAAGTGTTAGTCTGATGGCCCATTTCAATTGCCATACACACCCCCATGCAGATCTTATTTTTGTCATGGCAGCACTTTAATTAACGGCCATCTAAAAACAGGAAAAGTCTGACCGACAAGGCCTGTGAGAGAGCCAATCGGCATTCTTACCAAGATAAATTGGATCTCTCAGCTTAAGAGGGGAGGATGGATGGGTCCCAATATCAATTACTACCCTTTTCTCTGCAGAAAGAGAAGGGAGATGAACAGGTAGTCTGAATGAAATACAGAGGGCTTTTACGCTGCCCCTGCTAGTCTGTCAGATGAACTTTCTATATAGGAGGACAGGATAGGACACAGCACAGAATGAAATAAGACTGAGCAGACAGGCCCCAACAGAGATATTGAGCGTTAATGGCAACAGGAAGTCAGCAGACAGGCCAGGGAAGTAAACCACAGTCATGGCTGACAATGAAATGAGATTTACTATGAAGGCTTGTGGTTAAAGGAAAATAGACAGCCCTGCTAGGGCTGGCTAAAAGTGAGAAAGTAGCGAGGGATTCATCTGTGGAAGGCTCAGGACCAGTCAGGTACACCAATCCCAGTGGGGCCTTTAGACTGTCAAATCCAGGGCTGAACCAGGACATTTGCACCTCTAGAATGGACTCACATTTATCACTACCAAGACATCAGCAATTATCTGTCATGGGAACTTGTGGAAGGGTCTCAATTACGTGCCTGTGCAGACATTAGAGCCCATTACTCCATTTGGAGACTCTGGTAGCACTTCTTTTGTGCACAGTGTCCCTGAGAGACGTCCTCTCCCTGGGGACATGGGAGTGTCAGGAGGAGAAATAAAAATCAGTGCTCAAAAAATGACTGGTAGGGGGCCACAGCACCACACCATAGTGCCAATAGGCTACCATTGTGGATCATACAGCACATTCTCTGGCTGTCTATTACAATGGCTCATGCCTTACTTTATATTTTCTCTGGATTTTCAAGAACGTAGCATTGTAGGAGAGATTAGCTGCCTTTTAATCTGTCTCTTATATCAACTGATCTCCACAAATTCAAAATTTACTCAGTGTACTTTAAATGTACTCGGCATCCTGTTTTTTTGTTTGTTTGGTTGTTTTTTGTCAATTGGTCTGTGGTCATTGGAGGAAAAGCACTTGGAACCCAAGAAAATTTACTTAAAATCTAAAACGAAAAATGCATCTCTACAATAGATCTTTCTGTATTTACCTTTTCTTTATCCATCTACCATTGGCAAAACAGAGCAAAGTAGGAGAAGAAGCAAGTGATACAGAAATGGGGATTCAGTGCAAGGCCCACAGAGGAATGCAAGAGAGTGAGAGATGGAAGACAAAAAGAGCAAGAGGGGAAGAGACGACAGGATGAGAAAGTTAACGGAGGGTGATGGAGGCAGCTGAGTGAATCTCAGCAGTAAATCATCTCAGAGCCGCCCCATCCCTATCTCCGCCTTGCCTCGCCAGGAATCTTTTTCCCCCTGACCTTGTCTGCTGCTGTGTCTGTGAAGAAAAGATGGGGCCAGATTATCTATGATTGGAGATGGCCATTATCTAAACACAATCTTCGAGCCAGGTCCCACTCCTCTAGCCACTGCTGTGAGACTGGAGACCACACTGATGAGAAGAAAGATGATGGGTCATCCAGTGACACCCTCTTCTTTTATTAACTCTGATAAGATGGTTTCAACAGTCTCTTGAAATGCCCAGCAACCTCCATCAACATCCATCAACATCGACTTTTTCACAATGTGCCACTCAGTACATTTGTCTACACATCTTAGCTCTCCATACTTTTGTCATATTGGAAACTTATACATTGTCAGAATAATTTCCACCCCTGCACTTAATATTCAGCAACCCTATGTGAGCCTTTTTAATATCTTGTCCATGCCTTTTGTCTGTATGGCTGAGGGGAGTCTTTGTGAATGGGTCGTGTTTGTCCTTGCCAACCTGCTGCTCTTCAGAAGGCTGTCCTCAGTTGGCCAGTGGAGAGATTGACAGGGCTTTAAGATGTTTTGCACTGCGCTGTCGTGCCCCAGTCCAGCAGGTAGGAAAGAGTGAGGGCTGCTCACTGACTCAGTCTGGCGGGCTACAAGGGAGGGGGTGTCTGGAGGCACCTCACGCCCACAGACGGAGCATGCACCACTTTACATGCAAATGAACCCAAAAGATCCCCCTGTGCCTCTGGAAAGAATTGTGCCAAAAAAAAAAAAATTCCTGTTAGCAGTTAATATGTGGGATTTCCATCAAAGTCAGTTATTCTGTATTAATTTAAGATTAAAGGCACAGATTGAATGGCCTAGCTTTTAGGATACTGTATACAGTTAATTTCTCTCAGGTTTTCTTGATCGTTCTGTGTTATTTTTTGATCGTGCATAACAGCGTTTAAAGCTACCCTTCCCCCCCATCAGTTAAATAGATGTGACAACTCCAGTGGCATAAGTAATGTGTTCACAAATACAAAGCCTGTATCATGTACCATCATACCTGATACGTTGACAATTTAGACGTTTGTTCTCCCCTGATTACTCCATTTAGTACCTCACTATACTGGATAATCCACTTGTACACATCAAATAGGGACCAGCAGCAGAGAGGTTTAGTGTGTGGTTCCACATTATTTTGCTCTGGGATGGGGTCTACCTATGTCTGTTAACTGGGTAGGAATAAAACATGTCAGAAATAGAATGAGCCTTTTGAAGTTAACACATGCATACTCCCTATCTCAACAGATACTGATGCTTGGTTAGAAATGTTTGTTGTGACATTTGTGACATACCGGGTATCCATTTAGCATCGTTTTCCAGTGTGGAGAGTACAATTTCAGAATATTATGTTGTTAAATAAAGAAATATGCCCAAAGAGCAGAAATTCAAGCCTCATGTGGGATTGATATTTTTGGCTGTTCAATTTATTTTTGAGTTTTTCCCATTAAGTACCAGATATCCATGGATGTTTTTTATGGTTACTGAAAATTGGGCTGTGCTTAGGCTGTTAGATTCGGTCCAAGTTAATCTCAAGATAGGCATGTTTAAAAACAAACAAACAAACAAACAAACAAAAAACATTTAGCCCTAATAATGACCTGGAAATATGATCAAATCCCATCCAACAAAAACCTCAGAAAGACATTTTTTTTTTTACGTACACCTTATCAACATTGAAATGTGAAAGGTGTCAGGTTGTTGACATTCTATATATTAATACTTTATGTACATCCCTTTATGTAAAATCCCAAAGAACAATTTTTCTGCTGATTAGAAGTCTGACAAAAATCTTAATGTGCAGAATATAATTCACATATTAATATTTACACATTAAATATTCATATTTTTTGATCATCTGAGCATGAAAATCTCAAATGTCATTGTAGGCTATGAGTAAAGAAAAACAAAACAAAACAAACAAATGCATCTTATTATTAATAAGTTAGTTGATTTGGAAAATAGCGGCCTATAGTTAGGTGGACATATTCTAAACCCACTTCCCACCTAACCCAAAATCTCACTGACTAAATGTAGCCTACTTTCAAGTCAATCGAAAATTTAATCAAAAAAGTAGTTGGGTTTTTTTCTTGCACATCTCTGGAGATTTATAGATTCTTTAGTGATGTACACTATATAGGTAATATAATATTACAGTGAATTATATCTAGTATAGCATAACCTTACCATAAAGATTATTATGTCCTAAAGTTATTTAAGAGAAATGTATGGGCTTCAGGTGTGTCCATATATCACTGATCCTGCCTGGTGAGGTGCATCAGTGAGTTGATGACTCTCTCACTTTTGTTGTAAAGCATGGATCATGTACAGGATTTGGGTTATGGTTACTCCACTCCTGAATCTATATCTGTATTCATACTTAAGGATAACTTGTGCGATTGCCCTAGAGTTGGCCTCCAGTGTTGTCTTCCACAGTCCCATTGAGGTCCTGATGAATGTTATCAGTGCACTATTAGCCTTGCACAGTCCCAAGCTCTAAAGTATCCATGTATGGGGATTATGTTGTAGGCTTTCCTGTAGTCAATCCAGGCAGGAGCGCCTCCAGAATTTTTTCATATGGGTGGCCTTATAGGGGCCCCCTAAAAACATTGGGGTGGCACACCAAAAACAGAATTTCCAGTTTTATTATGTTGTTGTCTAATATAGGTTACTTGAAGAATATGGCAAAAAGAGTGGCTAGTCCACCAGCCACTTGGCGTTAATGTTGTGTGGCATCTCTTTCTCACAGATTTTCTTTCAGTATTGCTTATACAGTTTCAGCAGTACTGGTGGGTGGGTCTGCCCTTGTTTTGTTATTCCCTTATAGCTGAGAGTACACCCTGGATGGCTCTTTGGAGAACAAGTCATTTATTCTCTTGGTCTTTTCTTTTCTGGTGTATCTCTTCCACCTAGTGGACTGTGAGCCTTTGTGTGGTAGTTTCTAGAGCCTCAGTTATAGAATCTTGTGGTACCTCTTTTTTCATTAAGGATCTGTCACTCATGGTGGCTTTCTGCACCTCAGTTAACCTCCTAACATTCTTCCAGGCTTTCCTGATTTTGGCATGCAGCCTTTTTTCTCTATGGTTGCTTTTTGCTACATACATCCTTGATGTAAGTGCTCCAAGTGCTTCTAGGATCACCGTGGGAGTAGAATATATGAGCTCCATTGGTTTCATTGATACTGGTAGTGGAGATGGTGCATAGAGCAGTATTCACATCTGCAAGCATCTCCTCTGATGGGACTTTGTCAGTGAGCCAGGGGAGTCGTGCTCTTTTAGTTGGGTGGATAATTTGAGGTTGAGTTGATAGCTTTGCGTTTGGCAGTGATCTTCATCCTCAGCTCAGTAGATGCATCTGTCATTGCAAGGGGCTGGTTATCATCTAGTTCAGTTTCACTGCTCTCTTCTACTAAGTTGTCTATTGTTCCCACTGCACTATAGCTTCTGGATCTCCAGCTTTGATATTATCATTCATTGAAAGATATTATTACACTGAGCTTCCAGGTGTTTCTTGGTACTCTAAGTGTCAATGTTAGTTCTCTGCTCATAAGTTGTTCCCACATGTGTTCCTTATAACCTGTCTCACTGGATCAGCTGGCATGCTAGCATTCTATCAAGTCCATATTGACAGTCCTTGTACATGTTTGTCTTGCTCCAGTAGTCAACTTTTCATCAGTATATCCTGGCTCCTCAACGGCCCCAACATCCACGTCAATATGGGCTTCAGTTATCTGTCACTCACATTAAGAGGAAGGCTTGGGTAGCAACGTCATCTATCTATCTATCTATCTATCTATCTATCTATCTATCTATCTATCTATCTATCTATCTATCTATCTATCTATCTATCTATCTATCTATCTATCTATCTATCTATGTGACCTGATATAGTATTTTAGTAACACTGATTCACAACACAAGTGACAGAGGTGGACAGTTGGAGCTGGAGACAACTCTTGACCACAGACCACAAGTGAAACATCTCCCATCACTCTGCAGTTTGCACATCAACCAAATCAGGGAGTGGATGACATGATCATCTATATTCCGCAGAGAGCTTATTTTCATAAAGACAGTAGCAGCCGAACAGTGAGAATTATCTTCTTTGATTTCTCAAGTGTGTTCAACACTATCACATTTTATGTAGCTTATGTAGCTTCTCCCTCAGTAGCAGCTACTGAGGGAGAAGCTACATGAAATGTCAAGCAACCCTCCCAACATCTTGTGGATTACTGACTACCTGACAGACAGGCCACAGTATGTGAGACTGGCCAGTGTTTTGTCTGATTTAGTGATGTGTAGTATAGCAGCTCCACAAGGGAATGTGCTGTTCCCATTATACACCTCAGACTTTCAGTGCAGCTCTGGGTTATGCCACCTACAGAAATAATCTGATTCTTCTGCAACGACTGGACATATAAGTGACATTTGGAGGAATACAAAGCACTACTAGATGATTTTGTGGAATGGTCAGGAAAAAATAATCTGCTTCAGAATCTCAATATAAACAGAGAGACACTGATCAACTTCAGAAGGATGAAGACGGCTACATGAGCTTCTCTATTGTGGGACTGGATATTAATGGGGTGAAGGAGTACCTGGGTGTTGTCATGAACAACAAGTTTAACTGGAAAACCACGAAGGATGTACACAGAAAGATGATGACCAGGCTCTGTTTCCTAAGGAAGATGAGATCCTTCAATGTGTGCAGTAAAATGATAGAGATTGCTTTATCACTCAACTTTGGTGACTGCAGTATAGTTTGGTGCAGTCTGCAGGGGGTACAGCATCAGAGCTAGTGGCACCAAAAGACTAAGAATAAGCTAAAAATAAGCTGCAACTGGCTGCAAACTGGAGACAACAGTGACCACCATTTTGGTGGTGAGGTAGCCACTGAAAAGATTGTTATCCATCAAACTAAATCCTGAACACTTTCTGCAAAACTTACTGGACAGGCTGCCACTATATGTCACTATTTAGGAACAAGGTGGAGATTTGGAGAGACAGGCACAGCTTCATCCATGACCGTCAGCACCCCAACAGATATTTATGCCCAGGTCTTATCAACATCAGAAACCTGTTTTAAAGCAAACAAAAGCAACATTATTAGAGACAATCAATTATTAGCCTAATGTTTTCCTACCTACAGAGATAAATCAGGCACCTAAAATGTGTTAAAGCCAACTTTAACAAATATTAGATTTGATGATATACAGCATGTAGTTTTATGTTTTGTCATACGTACATATTAAGTACCTGTGTAGGGAGAAGTTTCCTTATGAAACCTTGCCAACCTAATTTAGCACTTAACAACAAACAAATAAAATTTTAGAAGTATCTAATACCTTCAACCGGATTAAACAGGAGAAAATATTCAATACTTTGGTTGTTTTTTAAGTACTTACTCATCCATTTAATTTAAAATGAGTTATGTAGCGAGCTAAAATCTAAAATTTCCAGACCTCCATGTTTTCTGGTATTACAAAACACTTTTTTTTCTTCTTTTTTTCTAAATTAATTTCAATTTTTTATGTATTTTTTTTTAAATAATTGGATTTGTTCCTCTAAATGCAAAGCATCTTATGTAATTCCTGGCACTTTGAATGGTGACAATGTAATATTTACAATAGGGATGAGAATTGATAAGAATTTAACAATTCTGATTCTATCATTGATTTCACTTATTGATTTGATTACTTATTGATTCTATCTGGGTTTTCACTGGGTCTACATTGAGAGTCGCCACCATCGCTAAGCAGCATATCAGAAAAGTTTTGAATGTTTGTGTACGTTAGAGGTATTTCTTCTCTTTGTTGTGATTCGTGTTGGGGTCATTACTCAAAAAACTCGTGTATTACACAAATTACACATAACATTTTTCTTAAAAGTAGTGCCATACATTACTTAATTACTCCCAGGAACAAGTAATTTGTTGTATTACTCATTACATTACTTTTGTGTTTCTCCATAAAATGACCTGAAACGCATTGTCTGATAATTACCATTTATCAATACAAACCTATAGACTGCAGTCCCACACAGCAACACAAATCCCTATCCTAATGAGAACACACATATGGTCATTTTCTTAGTATTTAGGTATGAACACAAAGCCGACAGCACAAAGCAAAGATGAAAACTAGCACAAAGAGACGCCAATCCGATCATCACATTGATTCTACTTTAGAAACATGGACAGGTAGAAACGTACCACACATCACTGCCTTTGATACCTGTTGAAGTTTAAGGTCTGGCTGCTGTGCTGGCGTCAGTATTCACTCAGCTTTAATATCACTCTGGGTTCTTGGCTAGCTTAGTATTAGCATGCTGTCTGTGTCTTTGCAGTTATGTTATCAATCTAATGTGGTTGTTTCTATTATGGATACAGTTTACACTTTACCATCTTGCTCTTGTCCTTTTGTGCAATAAAAATAAACATAATGTCCATATCCAGACTGCAGACTGCACCACTATTCTCCTCCTCCTGGATACTAACTGAAATGATGATTTTATTTAGTCAGGGGGAAACATTTTCCAAACCTACCTTGCCCTATGTGAAAAAGTTATTGCCCCCCTTGTTAAATCATGAATTAACTGCAATTAACCACATTTTAACCATGGCTGAGTTCAGTTTCCCTAGCTACACTTAGGCCCATTTACTGCCAGATCTCTTGAGTCAAAAAGGCACTTAAATAGAACCCGTCTGACAAATTGAAGTAGGTTAAAAGATCTCAAAAAACAACACATCAAGCAACAATCTAAAACAAACAGCTGAGAAAAAAAAAGTCATTGACATCTGTCAGTCTGCAAAGGGTCACAAAGCCGTTTCTATGGCTTTGGGGCTCCAGTGAACCATGGTGAGATCATTATCAACACACAGAGAAAACTCAGAACAGTGGTGAACCTTCCCAGGAATTGCTGGCCAAAATTACTCCAGGACTGCACTGACGACCCATGAAGGAGGTCACAAAAGAACCCATAACAACATCTAAAGAACTGACAAAAAACACAAAAGTTTGTCACAATTGCCAAAACACATCATGATCTTCATGATCCCAAAGAGTTTTGGAAAAATATTCTGACGACTAATGAAACAAAAGCTGAGCTTTTTGTAAGGTTTGTGTCTGGTTACAGTACGTCTGGCATAAAACTAACCCAGGGTTTCATAAAAAGAACACCATACTAACAGTCAAACATTGTGGTGGTAATATGATGGTCTGGGGCTGCTTTGCTGCTTCAGGACCTGGATGATCGGTGATAATTGATGGAATCACGAATTCCCTCTACCAGAAAATCCTGAGGGAGAATACCTGGTCATCGATTCTTGCCCCGAAGCTGAAGCACACTCACACTCTGAAGCACAGCAGGACAATGATCTGAAACACTCCAGCAAGTTCAACTCTAAATGGATAATTCAATTCAATTCAATTCAATTCAATTTTATTTATATAGCGCCAAATCACAACAATAGTCGCCTCGAGGCGCTTAATATTTGTACAGTAGATCGTACAATAATAGATACAGAGAAAACCCAACAATCATATGACCCCCTATGAGCAAGCACTTTGGCGACAGTGGGAAGGAAAAACTCCCTTTTAACAGGAAGAAACCTCCGGCAGAACCAGGCTCAGGGAGGGGCGGCCATCTGCTGCGACCGGTTGGGGTGAGAGAAGGAAACAGGATAAAGACATGCTGTGGAGGAGAGACAGAGATTAATAACAGATATGATTCAATGCAGAGACGTCTATGAACACATAGTGAGTGAGAAAGGTGACTGGAAAAGAAAAACT
>VVHJ01038034.1:5181-24813 GCA_015107715.1 Tylochromis polylepis
GTCGTCTGGAGTCACATGCAGACGGACTTTCCTTGCGCAAGTAAAATCGCGATCGTTTTCTGTGTCTTGCTTTCGTTCACGAGAAGAAATCTCAGTACCAGCGAGGCCTGCCAAGCGCAGACCTGACAACACTCTAGATCAACATAGTTAGAATGTATTTATTTATTTTTTTGTCATAGATGTACTTGCAACCCATTAAGGAGAATGTGTGGACTAATGTGTGGACCACTTTTAAGGATCACCTTTTCAGAAAACATACATTTATGTGCTTGAAGTGTTGCTTGGAAACCAGTTTGGTGTTAAAACAGTTGTACCATTTCTTTCTTTATTTGTGATTCAGTTACAGTGCACTGAACACTTGACGGCCAGCATACATCTGAACTAGATGTAGTAGTACCCGACTTTATAGTTATTCCAACAATAAAAACAACATCACCAGGGAATATATAACAGAAAAGGTGCACTGATGTATTAGTCACTTTGTGCAAATCACATTACAGACATTCATGTTACGCTGCCATAAAACAGTGACAGTGCTATCATTATAAGAGCATCTCAAAAGAGAAATACCAGTGCTTTTTCACATTTGGAACAACTACAGTACATGTTTAAAAATCAGTTATATAGGCTTAATACATTAAAAAAAAATCCTACAATGATCATATTTTCATTGTACTATATCAGAACACATGGCTTTACACAAAGTAAAATCACTCACAGTTTAGTTGTTTAGTGTTATAGTAAGAAGAAATGGTCTCAAGATGAACATTATGAGAACTGCTTTTCAACCTCATTTTACTAACTTGTTCAGGATTGGATTCAAAATTCAGTCTCAAAGTTAACTGAGGCTTAATAGCTTAAATTCAGTATAGATGTAAATACAAACTTTTCAGCATTGTAATTAAATGGGCCAGATTTACTAAACGGGGACAAAATAGTGTGTGAGCACAATTCCCAAATAGCACTTATAGGTGTGGTCAGTTTTCTAAACACAAGCACATTCAGTTCGTTTCAATATCAAACGCAAAAAAACCCCAAAAAGATATGCTGTTTTTCAGTGTTAAATGTCAGCGCAGTTATCTGTAAATTGGGTGCTGCAAATGTTTGTAAACCAGTTTGCATACTTGTTTTCAGTATCCTCATCCATATTTTTTTTTACACCTAGTGAAAGGAACTCCCAGAAATGCAATGTCACAAAAATCTCTGAAATCCCATCTCTGGCACACAGTCTTGTTACTGCAATGTCTTTGTTAATATAAATGATACTTTTTTCACACCAAAACCCAATTTGTGCTTGTGTAATACATTAGTAAATCTGGCCCCAAATAATAAAGGTTTCCAGTTACATTTGCAGTTATGCCAAATCTTTTCTTTTTGTTTCATGGAATTTAAAGTTGAACTGTAAAGCGGGAAGAAAATGCAAGAAAACCCTTTGGAATTATCAAAATAAACCTACATATAAACTCACAATTGATTTCACACATAGTGTTATCATTTTGGGCCCCTTTTGTTTCTGTTGTGCCTGGGACTCCTTGCTATCAAGTCAAAAAATGATCACCAGTGTTAAGCTTCACTATAATGTAAGGATGGGTGGCATTCAGCTGAAGTTTAGTAGAGGGTAGGTAAGAAGGTAATTAATGCCGCAGGACAATAATCCTAACCTGAAGTAAATCACCATCTCGGGCATGCCAACATACCATAAAGCATACCTGCTTTGTTGTCATTTTGACTGAAGTGGGACCATAATTTACAAAATGAATGTCTTGTTGTAGTCAACAAAATGTGAAACAACCGATTGAGACCTTAAACTCACAGGGAAAGTCCTTACAGAGGTGTGACTCAAGGGAGCCCAGACTTCTATACATTTAGACTTCTTTTTGCAACATCAAGGGCCGACCCCTGCTGACCGTTAGAAAGAACCCAGGTTTAAGGCACTTTGGCACTAGCTTTACTTATCAGGCTCGGAAGCTACAGCCATCTTTTATATACATTTTATGGCTTTCTGGAGTGAATTTAGGAACCATTGTACTACAGAACGATTTCAGTGAAATGTAATCCAAAAATGAACCCAGGAGCATTGCTAAATGACAGTTTAGGGAGGTATAAGAGCCAAGGTTCATTATTATTTCTTTTTCCTCTGTGAATATATATTCACTATGTTTAATAAAGACTAATGACAGCTGTATATCTCTTACCACCAGTTAATGGGGAAAAAAACCAATGAAAAAATAAAATGTTTAATTCCAAAGGGCTCACTTTTTCTGCCATTTTTGAGATTTTGTCACACATCTAAAAAAAAATGTTTATAATGCACAATAAACTCTGCAAGACAAAACAGTCTGACCACAGAAACTATTTATTACCTGTTTCTTTTAGGTTTACACATACCTGGCCTTCCTCAGCAAACGGGATTTGCTAGATCATCCTGAAAAATTTGCATTTTTAAATTTACATTTTCTGACTTCTCATCCATATTGGCTTAAAGGGGTGAGACTGTTTTGTCAATGATCTCTCCAATGTCAGCTTATTAGCTTTGAAACTCAAAACAACTGGTCATTTTCTTCAGTATACAGTTATTAAACTTCTAGAAAACAAAACACTTATGTTTTGACAAAATACATTACCTTTAAACTGTGCTTTTACATGCATGTCTAGTAATGTCAAATATCACAATTCCCAGATGTAATCAGTGCTGATAAAGTGCAAAATCACAGCCTCTAACAGTAAACCCTATTTACTAATACTGCAGGATTAGTACTGCAGTATTAAATGGCTTTTTATCATAGGCTTATTAAAAATTTGTCCTTGTTTAAAAAAAAAAACAATCCACAAGATGTAGAGTTTGTATTCACCTTTCAAAATCTATTTGATAGTCCTCCACAGCCCTGCACAAGATCTGCTGAATACAAAGCCTTTATGAGTAAACACTGTGAATGTGGCAAACTGCCCAACAGTACTTATATTGGAAAGGTGAGAGATAGAGAGAAAATCACTATGAGAATCCTTTGGGACTTTCTAGGATGAAAAACAGAGGCTGTGCAAGCATTGTGGGTGTAAGCAGGTATTTTACATACCAATCCTAAAGGCTTATTTGTAGTTGTAACTTGAAGCCAAACAAAAATATAAGATGACATAGAAAGTGCATTTTTATGAAGTAAGCATGGTTGATAAACAAAGGTTAGAATCTTGCAGCACTGGTTTGGTGCTGCTCAGGCAAAAGAGTTTACCTCAACACATTCAAATCTTCCTCTAAGCTCAACTCTGTCATGGTCTAACAACAGGTCATTCAATATCTCTCTTTTAACACAATATAATTTTTAAAAACACTTTAAATATAACATTTAGTTGTGCTAATAGACTTCTTGTGTGTATGTATTATAATTCAGACTACATGTGTTCATCGAAAAATGAGTCATCGAAAAATATCACTTTACTGAAAGATGTCGCTTTCTCTTCCCTCTCTTGTTCTTTTACATCCATCAAAAAAGCCTTCAGGAAAATGTAGGCAAAAATACCATTAGTTTCTTTTTAAAACGCCAAATCTGCATGTGTGGCGAAAACACAAACACAGTAAACATAGCTATCTTGTATGAAGTCGCTTCTTTGTGATATGTACTATCTTGAATATTTCTTCCCTCAAAAATGTGACTGAAGTGTATCCTCTTCAACATTTGCCCCATATATTACCATAACCGTCGTCCAGTGTAGTTAACTGGGGCTGTGGGCATCTACAAGACATGAACAAGTAGTGAGAAAGTACAGCATTCTACTGTATCTAATCTACTGTACAGTAATTTTAATTCAGAGTGATTTAGAGTAAAAAAAACAGAGTTTGTGTTTATGGCATACTTACTGTACCACCGTTCATCACCAGAGCCATCTCAGTAGGTTGGTAGACATGCCCTCTGAAGGCGATACCAGGACGCATACTTCCATGGCTGCTGTGGTATGTTCCGCTTCGGAGAGCTGGCACGCACACACGCAAAAGATGCATTTGGTACTAAGAATAACAAGTGTGTCACCTGCCGGATTATAATTATTCCATAACCTTGAAAGCCCATGGTCAGTCCAAGCAGCTGACTTTAAGTATAACTTTCATACTGATCGTATACCTCTGTAAGGGATGTTGTGCAACTCTCCTGTGATCTTTATTTGGATGAATGAACTACAGCCATGTGAAAGAGAAACTTGTCAAAGGATTCTGCATTGTGTCAACCACTAAGTACACCCTTACTGTTTCCATAGGAATTAAGAGGGTAAGTAGCAACCAGTTGCTGCTAATCAAATGCACTTGATTTATTGATCGCTGGTTCATGTTGCACCAACCACAAGGGTTGGTGGTTTGCTGATCTGAAGCATTTAGGTGCCACAATCTTCCCAGCAAACATCCCAACAAATTCACCCCAAGGTCAGACTGTGTAGTGCTTAGAGGAAAAAATAACAAACAGCTACATCTCAGACTCTACAGCACTCAGTTAACTTGCTAAATATTTAAATTCATGACAGCAGAATTAAAAAAAGACCAAGAAGTATGGCTTGTTTGGAAGGGCTGCCAGAATAAAGCCTCTTCTCTTAAAAAGAGCATGGCAGCATGGCGTAGGTTTGCAAAGTTGCATGTCAGCAAACTACAGGATTTGTGGAACAATGTCCTTTGGACAGACAAGACTAAAGTGAAGATGTTTGGCCAAAATGCCTTTTCGCAAAAATCAATCAAAATTCTGATCTCACCCCAATTGAAATGCTTTGGTGTGACCTTATGAGAGGTGTGTAAGTTATTGTTGCCAAAAGTGGTTCAACCAGTAATTGAATCAAGGGCTGTACTTAGTTTGCCACAGGACTGCATAGAGTCCTTTGAAGATGTTCTTTTTTCCCACATGACTGTAGATTAAATTGTTCTTAATGCAGTGACATGTAGTTGGGTGCCTTCCCATAACAAAACTGTGAGGTCACTGTTTTGGGTTCTTTTGGATCCTTAAATACATGTTTTGTTCATTTTCTCATAGCCTATATTACTGGACTAATAGTTGAAGAACGCCTGCTGCATGGAAAACACTTGATTGAAAGATTACCAACAGCAAACATGATATATACAAACATGCAAAATATCAGGTACTCTGATGATAAGTGAATACGTGAATTTCTGTAAATATACCAAGTTAAAGTTTATTTAACTGTCAAAATGCATCATCCAATCTTAAAGTGGGAGTCTCATAAATTACAATCCTTGTTGATTTGGCACCATTTGTAGTGGCTGATGGTAGAAGCAAAAGCAGTTTATACAGGTCAAAACCTGGCACTCAGATTTTAATTTATATATTGTCATACCTTCATAAGCTCAGTCATAATTGAAAGTGATAGATATGAATTAGGAGAGATTTATTTCAATAAAAATGTTCAAGACTCAGTTTAAAACTGCTAATAGCAGTAAGCAATTTAAATGAATTCAGTTCTACATTTTGACTCATTTAAATTAATTGAACACTTGTTTTGTTCCCTTCTTTGTTCTGTTCTCTTTTCATGTCATGCATTTATTTCCCACACTTGCTTCTCAATTACTTTATGCCTGCTGATTCTGTGTCTTCCCCTCCCTCTTTGTCCTTTCTGCCTCTGTTCTTTTCTACAGGTATCTCTGTTTCCTGCATGTTTCTCATCTGCAGTTGCTTTCTACAAACCTGCTCAGTACATACTGTTGCTGTTGATCAGTGCCCTTTGTTTCACTCTCCTTTTACCCAGATAGGTTGGGGCAGATGACTACCCATACTTAGTCTAGTGATGTCCAAAGTTTCTTCTTGTTAGAATTCACACTGAGTCTCCTGCAAAGGCTGAACACTTTAAATTTCCTGTTGTTCTGATTTGTGTAAGTGGCAAAACCATAAGGGTATGCTGTACTTTGAAATGGCAAAGTGGCAGAAATAAATGTTAAATGTTTACAACCTTTTTGCAAGCTATGCACTTTGAGATTTCAGCTACTTTATAAGTTCATTTCAAGTCACACTGTGACATAGATCTAATATACCTGGGCTGGAAATCAAGTTTGGTTCATGTAGACTTTATACTTAATGAAAACTGCTCTGTCATGAGCTATGACGCATGGGTGCTTTGCTATTTGTTTCCACTACATTCCCTTAGTTGCTGTCACGATGACAGCTGGTGACACGCCACATTTTTTTTAAGAGAACTGCTGGTGTCGAGTTGATTAGTGCGTCATTTCAGCTGCATTCCTGGTTGGTTGGTTATTTAATTGAAGTAGGTTGTAGCTACTGTGACATTGTGAGATAGTTATCATTAAGTTTCTTGAAGACGTTTCACCTCTCATCCAAGAAGCTTCTTCAGTTCTAAGAGCAAATGGTGGAGAGTCCCAGATTTAAAGTCTTATGGGAGTGTCCCCCAAGAATACTCCACTATTTGCTCTTAGAGCTGATGAAGCTTCTCGGAGGAGAGGTGAAACATCTTCAAGAAACTTAAAGAAGTCCAGATGATTTTCTTTCCAAGCTCCTTAGACTATGATGACCTGGATGACTGAGAACCTTCACAGACATATGAGATAGTTATCCTTGATTTCTAACACTGTCAGAATTTTGTCCCAGGCTATCTTTGGTTTCAAGACCGTTACAACAGCCATCTTTAACATGTCTCACTGTGTAATGCAGGAACTCTTATTTTGAATTTTTTAGATAAGTCAGACATATTAACAGCCCAACATCAGCCTCTTAGCAACTTTCTGAAGTCACTAAAAATACAAAAACTTGTGCTTGATGAAGAAGGGTTTGATAAACAAGCCCCTTTCCAGTGTTTTTGAAAGGCATTGCTAATATCAAATCAAAATGAGCATGTACATTTTTTCAAATTCTCAGTTTCAGCGTGTTTTGCAAATCATTGCATTCTGTTTTTATTTCCATTGTTCAGACTCTCTGCACTCATTTTTACAGTTTCTCTTCACCTGAGCAGTGGTCTAATTGGAGTATCTTAAAACACCTGTATGGTTATGACTGAATCAGTTCCTACTTAGCTTGTCCTGTAATGTGATGTAATGTAATGTGACCTCATTAGTTTAGTCCTTATGAATTATTTTTAAGCCATAAAATGTGCAGTTATGCACTTTGGGTGGGTTTGTAAAGAGTAAGTGGAATCCCATGTTTTTCTTTGTTCATGAATAGATTCCACACTACAGACACTGAAATGAAAAGATGACGAAACATTTCCCAGCAATGTAAGATCTGTGTTATCAGTTTTATGCCACAATAAGATAATACACAACTTGTTTGTGTTAAATATCTGTGCTATGTTGAATTTACTGTTTATTTAAGCATAACAATTCAAGAAGAATCAAGAAGAAGTTTTTCTTAGTCTACAGTATTTTCCATTTTTACACTTTTGAATTGTCTTTTGTTTTTGATTTGTTTTGTTTATGTTAGAGGAAATAAATTAAACTCAAAACAAATAGTTTAACCTAGAGATTTAGTAATATCACTTTCGAAGCTCATTCGGTTACATGTGTAGGTGTGCAGAGTTTGTCTGTGGAGACCTGGATGGAGAGTAATGACCTGCTAAACTGCGAATCATTTTTTTAATAAATGTTATGGCTGTGTCAAAAATTCCAGAATGATTCACTACATATACTAACCTTAATAGTGAATGATAAAACATGTAGCAGTAGAATCAGACTCACTCTCCTCATTTGCCTGAGATTCCATAGCAAAATTCTGCTTTAGGAACTGTATTGCCCATGTCCCCCAGTGCAAAGGTACAAGTATCACACAGTGCCTCACAAAAAATACGGTACAACAGAAGGTCACCATCCAGCCCTTGCATACCATCAAGCACTGCATCAAAAGAAAAATGAGAGCAGTGCACTGTAACTTAAATTATCTTGAAAGGCTTTGTTATTATTAATTTGTCAAAACACTCAGTATATTATGTCTTGATCACAAAAAATGCTTATCAGTATTTATTTATTTTGCTGATTTTGATCTTTCATTTAAATGATGCAATAGCAATTATGCAATAAATTGGCACTTAGAAAGTCACACTATTAGTGTCCAAGAGTGTTTGCTGTTGGTGGTGTTTTTCTTTTTTCCATTTTGCGGCTGAGCTCAGTTCACACTCCTCTACATAACATGACTTAATATGGAGCAGCGAATGGGAATCTGACACAAGCAGTATTATTACTGTTATTTGTTTTGTTTGTTTTCATAGACTGAGGAGTGGGTATTTTTTAGGTTGCTGACCATGATTATGCCCGTCTACATAGTTTACAATATCAATTTACAGTACACACACTCACCAGCTGCCATTACAAACTCAGGGTTTTTAAAACATAGCTTATACTACATTATCAATTATATAACTAAGAGAAACCTTTACCTTGTGCTTTCAACCACAAAGTAAATTCCCTTTTGCATTTGTCTTTCTTCTAGATCTGACTGGCTATTAAGAACTGTAAAATGACCACTAAATATCATCATCATGCTGGAGACTGCATGTGCCTTTCTATTCCCTTCACTCTTTGTTTATCCTGGCTTATCGAGGCTTAGCTCTTCATCTGTGCATCTTGCTTCAAATAAATATAGAGAGCAATCAAAGTGAGATGACTCATAACTGTACTGCAGTGAAAGCTTGTTGGAAAATCAGACGTTTTCTGAGGTTTAATTGGATTCTTCCCGTAGCTAGAATTGAGCTTTTCTGTCTGTAAGAAAGCCTACTTGCCATTCGTGGTTGGATGGTGATGTAGTCATTTTCGTGTAAGATGAATGGAAAACTGGCCTGCAATTCAATGTAGGATTAGTTAGGTTATTACTGTAAAAAAAAAAAAAAGCTGATTAAAAGCAGAGGATTGACAAGCAGCAAAGGCCTGGGCAGTAGTGAGTCATGCACCATAACCATGTACCCATCAGATTTTTCATACATAAATTTCCCATTTTTAGTCTCTGCTTGACTTGAAACATTTTGGTTAACCTTGCGTTTTCATAAACTTGTAAGAGGCTCAAGGTGTTTTAATGGGAAATTTAAATGTGGTTGTAAGATACCAATTTTTCTATCTAATTGATATTCAGATTTATCTAACATAATTTTATGTTAATTAATATATTTCTTTTATAAATTATTAATGAAACAAATTAAAAAATTTAACTAATTTGCAACTGTAACATTAAATGTATTCAGTCAATTAAAATTATTTCTTTAAATTTTATATAACATGCCTGTAATTTTAAAAAGACAAACCACATGAATTACTTTTGTTGTTTTCTCCTTTTTCATTTCTCTTCATAAGGTCGTCACAGTCCCCATTTTTGTTGCCAGTTGCCTGGCAACAGTGGTCTCATAATTTACTGTAAAACACTCAAAAGCCAAACATATTTTGTTCTCAATCTAACATATTGAAACTATGACCTAAAAAGTTCCCTTTTTGTTAGATTAGTTATCTCTGTCACTCAGGTATAGACGTGCACATGCGTCACATAGGCTTACTTGCACTGTGTTCCTCCATTGAAAAGGCCTGGTTCTCTTGGAAGGATCGGTGAGAATGTGCAGGGAGCTCATCTGCATAATGTGAAGGAGGAGACGTGTGACTGGTGTCAAAGAAGTCTTGCGTGTCGGATTGTGAAGTTTTCAGGAGACACAGGTGAGTCTCTGGGATAGCGTGGAACAGGAGCAGAAGCCATCCCTGAATAACCAGGGCGACAGCCAGTGCAGGCTCATCAAACACTTTTGCATCCTTATTCCCCCCTCCCCTCTCTCTGTTCCCCCTTCCCCTTAACGTCTGGCTGCCATAAAGATAAAACCCCAGCCAGGCCACCCATAGTAATGCTGATGCGAGACTGGACAGGACGAGCCAGATGGCGTTACACTTCCATTTCCGTTTTTCACTATCTCCTTCTCTGTCTTCTTCATTGCCACTTCCTCCATCTACTGCCAGCTCTCCACCACATAGCACCACCCCAAGAGAGAGACCCATGGCTATGAGAAGAAGCCCCAAAGTGTAGCTGCAGGTAAGAGCAAAGTCTAAAGGTGGATATTCACAGGCTGGGTGACCCTCCCTAACTACAGTCAGCAGCACCCATTCTGCAGAGATTATCCCCTGAACCAGGGCCAAGGCCAGACCGAGTGCTGCAAGGGAGCTGCCAGATGGGCTTGTCTTTCCAGCTACCAGCCTCCTGAGCCTCACACCCTGCACTAGTAAGCTGGAAAAGCAGAGGGCAAAAAGGGGTCCCCAGAAGGCCCTTCGAACCACACAGAGCGCCTGGTTCTTCCCCACCAGGAAAGCCAGAGAGATGATAAAAAGCCCAAGGAGTGTGCCCAGAAGCAGGAGTAGAGGCCCCAGGCTGGAGCGCTTGGCAGGATCAGAAATGGAGCGCATCTTGACAATCAGGAGCACAGCGAGGACCACTGATGTGAGACCACCGCTGCAGGCCACAGCCTCCAGAACAACACCCCAGACTGACTCCAGGTCACAGAGCACCCTGTACGGAGGATCCACATCCACACTGCATCCCCGGGGAGGAGGTGGAGGAGGAGTGGGGTGGGATGACCCATAGCAAATCAGTGGCAGGAGGCAGATGATAATGTGGCTGACAGCCATCTTAGAGACAGAGGCAGAAAAAAGTGTACTGGTGAGAAGAGACAGAGAAAGGGTTAAAAGAAAGAGACAAAGATACAAGTACAGGAAGGTTACACTGGGGTGAAAGCTCCAGAGAACAGGGAGGCAGGGATGTGAGTGTGAAGGTAAATTTCTGTATATTAGTTCCTACTGCATCCTCACAACACCGTAGAAACAGCAGTCAGTATCTGTTAACATCCAATATACCTGTCATGTGAGATGTTTCAAACACACACAAACACATACTCACGCACTCACTCCACACAACAGAACTGCTTTTAGCACTGGGCAATAGTTTCCATGGAAACGGGAAACAGCGTGGGCTGGCTACATTGCATACTGGGCTTTTGAGAAGTCGAGTTCAGTACCCCAAATCACAGAAAAACACAGGAGTATGCATACAAACACACACAGACTCAGTGTTTGTACTGATTAGTGAGAATCACATTGATTAAAAGGTTTCCTTAAAATGACTCCATCAAAGTATAAACCAAATTAATTCTAAATTAATTCAAATGCAAAAAAAAAAGCTTTAACCCTCAAACCGTAAACAAGCAAAGGCAAAATGTCCTTTTAAGGTCGGAAACTCAAATACAAGGATAAGTTATCATACATAATGAACACAAGCACAAACCAAATAAATAAAATAAACACAACATCATCAAAATTTCAACACAGTTTGATTTTTATAAGAATCTCAAACTCACCTCAGATAAAGTCTTCACTTGATTTCCTATTATTGAGGGTGGAGAGGTATCATAATTTTCCACAAATCATTTTTGGCATCACTTCAGTTAGTTGAAGTAATTTTGTATTCCCTGTTAATGAAATCCTTGAGGCAGCAGAAACAAGTCGGTTTCCATTTTGTCTTTCAAAATGTCGCTGTCTGTGCTCACAGCTTCCACTGTTTTAAAGTACAAAATAACACAATTTGAAAGACCAGTAAATCTCCTGCTGATGCACTGACTTGTCCAGCTGCTCCAAGAAGAATCCACAATTATGATGCATGCCTTGATACTTCACACACCCACACAGTCAAATATATCTTCTGTCTCTTTCACTCGTCTCTCTCACTCTCTGCCTCACTCTCTCGCTCCCTCTGTCTTTCTATCCATTCTGTCCGCATGTCTGTGGCGCTCTCTCTCCCTGCTTCACACTGAATCTGTGGAGGTGTCAACAGAGATGCAATTCCAGCTTACTTTTGCTCACCCACACACTGGGAGTATGATTTGCAGATGCACCTGTCTAACTAGGAAGAAGATAGGAAATAAGTACAGTACACAAACATGGCAATTCACAGTCAGCCCAGGATTAGTCACTAATTTGCACATTCAAGCTCCCACGTCTTCCTCTTACCACTTGTACAAGTCTTCCGCACGCCCATAGTTGTGGAAGGTATAGATTCATCTTTCATCAATAAATTATACCAAAGTTATTTTTTTAGGTGGCAAGATGCCTGTTGATGGTTTGCTTGTGTCAACACGATATCAAATGAAGAAGGGCACATGGTTAGTCTACACAGGTGAGCCTTGTGGCCATGTGTCTATTCTAGTAGAGTGCTGCATAATCCTCTGGAAGACATGATTCAGCCAAGTCTGCTTAGACAGGAGTAATCCCTTACCCTGCATGTGTTGGTAGAAAGGGACAGGGCATTAGGAAAGTCATAATGAGCAGCTACCACTGACACTGAGCCAGTTTGGATTAGTGTGTGAGAAACTGGTTCTGACAGACGTATGAGCTCAGTGATAGTGGGCAGGCAGGAAAAAACCAAGCTGGTTTGTGGTACACAAATAAGTTAAGCTTAGACTGTATAAAAAGGGATGTGGCCATGATTTGTAAAGTTTTGAAATCTTAATTCAAGGATTTCAGCCACGACCTTGTTGATTACACAGAAGTGAACATAGTGTGGAGTGCTAGGTTGTCTGCTAATGCTAGCAAGCTGCATCCATAGACTCAATACACAGACCCACATACCTCCTAATTACTACTAACAAAATACTGCTCACCAGAAATGGTGCACAGACCTCCTGAGCAGACTGTTAGTATAATTAATAACATAGAAAGCCATTGTCTTTTGTCAGCAGGGTGTATTAAAAATGTTCCAAGAGGCACCAAGACAACCCCAGTACAGTTCTGTGCTTGAATGTGCTGAGGGGAAACCTCAGTTAAAGCCACTGTTTCCATAACTATAAAAACTTCATGCAGTTATTAAGAAGTGGTAAGTTATCTGCAGAGATCAAAACATTGTTTTTTTAAAACTATTATTTATTATTTTTTGATAAACATCTTTATTATGCTGTAAAGTTGGACATTTTAATATGGCAGTCTACAAGGATCAACTCTGTTTTGGAGCCAGCTTCAAGTGGCCACTAGACGAGCTTAATTTTAGTGCTGGACAACAAGTATGTACACTAGGTGTCATGCTGAGTCGATCATGTCAGTGTAATCCAGATAATGAGCCCTCATATGCAGGCAAGCAGCATCTTAAGTTTAAAATAATAGATGAATAGAGTGATGATGAAATGTTTTTCCTGCGCAGCTCATTGTGATTTAATCCTGCTACTAAAATTCTGTTTTAGTCATAAGGTGAGCTGAAGCTTTTATTCTAGTAACTCTCAAAATAGTAACAATACCTGATTACCTAGGTTGGCATTACCCTAAACATTATAAATAAATGAGTTGTCCTTGCGGTACCATTGTCATGTCTGTGCAGTAAACATGAAGTCACAACTTGCAGTCATTTAGTGTAGTTTAGAATGGCATTTATACTGGTGTGAAAATGAAAACAAACAGCCTTTAGTGCGGGAATTTATGTATAGAACTGGAATAGAAGTGTATGAGGTGGGGTCCCACTCCATCTGAATTTCAGACCCATTACAGCATAACATTGTCCAAAGCCTTTAAAGCTCACGAATTACCACAATATACTGTATAAAACTTGTTTAATTTTCATTTTCTCCATTTCACAGAGAGTCAAATATGAATCCAATTTCCAGGCAGTTGCTTCCTTGTATTTGCAGTCTTTGTTCATGCTGTTAGTGCATGATGCCACTGGGGAGGTCGATGCTAGCTATTGATTTCCAAGAAAAGATCATTGCTACAGACAGTAGCAACTAAATTGGTATGTTTGATACTTAAGCCTTCGTGTATGTTTGTCATGCTCATCTTTCTGAGATATCACAGATGTGGGAGTTTTATGTAAGATGATCAGCTGTTATACACAACACCCATTTTGTTCCCAACCCCACTCAACAATCTACAATGTCCTTACCTCATCATAATTAAGATGACATCATGCAGTTTGAACCCAGGTTAATATCGAGGATAGATTTTTTGCCACAGACTTAAAAATGTTTGACAAACCTTCACAGGTTGATATTTAGTGTTTGCATGTGTGTCCTGTTTTGTCCCTGTGAGCATTTAAGACAGAAGCGGAGAAGTGCTAATGGAATTCATCAATCCTAATCTCAGTAATCCAGGAGTGACTATGGTCACATTCCAAAGGAATGACTGACTCTTCTCAGTCCAGAGCCACACTGAACCATAGCTATTATGTTTCATATAGGGGCTGTTGTGGGAAGGACATAATGTGATTTAAATAACATCCTCAGCATCCATATAATATATGCTGTAAAATGCACATTGATTCGGCAAAATATGTTTGTCTATAAAAGTATAGTCATTTAAGAAAGTATGGGTGGAGACATGGCTGGAAAACCAGATTTACATTGTAATTGTTAATGATAAAACCATGACCATCATTAGTGTCATTTACTATCAAAACATATGTGAAAAGACAGTGTTGAACCTGCAAGGACTCTGTCTTTAGTATAATGTTCACTGATGCTGTTATTAATGGGCAAAGATAGAAATGATCTGTTAAGCATACTCAAAATGCATTAATATTACACAACAGCAGCTCTGCACTGGCAGTTAAAATCAAAGCATCTTGCTTATTAAATGTTAACTCTCTGCTCTTTAGCCAAAAAAGAAAAATTCACAGTGTGGCTTGCCTTGTGGGGTTGATTGAAAAATTTTAAATATGTGAAGTGGTATTAAAGTCAGGAGACTAGGAGTGTACCTGACATGGGTGGATGGTGTGTATGCAGGAGTTTAAAAGGTGATACTAAAAGCTCCTCCTCAAAATACTCTTTTGTCAACACCCACTGTGTCAAATACTGGCATTACATCAGATGTTACTGGCATTGGAGACGTACCCAGCAGGTCTCTTTTGTTGTCAGTAAACGGGCTCTTTGGAGGGCAGAGGTAAGAGTAAGGAGTGGAAAAGTGTAGGTGGAGTTCACAAGTTTGTCAGTGAAGGGAATTTGGCTTGTGTCCCATGTGAAACAACAAATCCATCTGATGTGCATTTGCTTTACTTTAGCTTTCACATACTTGTGAGGTTTAAGCATTTCAAATTATGTAGTTATAATGTTTAGTATGTGCAGTAACACCTAGCCTCAACAAGCATCCAACTTTGATTAAGTAGCCATGTTTGACACTAACACGTAAGTCATGAATTTTCCCTTCACAGGTATAATTTATATAGATTATTATTTTTTACAGATTATTTATTAATCTGTTTATATTTAGATTTGATTATTTTTACATTTTATTAAATTGCACCACACAGAAGGATTAAAACTTTGAGTATAGCGGAAGGGAAGCACTGTATTCCATACCATGCATTTATTTTGACAATGTGAAAATATACCCCTATGAATTTAATTTTGATGAATGAAAATGAAAAAATGTGTGCCTCACTCGAATGATATTGCTCTTCTAATTATTTTTCTCTATTTTGCTCATTTAACACAAGATAAATAAATTAATATTTTGCATTGTTTGCATATTCAGAAACTTACATTTTGATCCAAACTTATATTTCCTTGTTTACTTCAGTAACAATTTTACTGACTTAAAACCCATTGCAATTGTCAGTTATAGAGTCAAGAAATGTTGCACTTCAGTAATAATTGCCTTTTTATTTATTTTATATTAATATTTGTATTTTATTTCTAGATCAACATTACATCTAACAAGCAGCAAGTTAGTTACTTCGGTAAAGGCTTTTAATATAAACAGATAAATCAAGACATATCACATGATTGTTGGAGGTAAAAACTATTAACAAGGTAAAAACTATTGAATTTATTTATTAATGTACATTTTTTGTGAAAATATGGTTCCAATGTTTGTAAAAGACTGGAACATTGCAGCAAACATTGACTAATGGTCATTGGTCAGTACTTACATTTGTAATCTTGTCATCAGTTTTATATTAATATCTAAAATATCAGAAATTTAAATGAAAACATTCAATGTATCATCAAAATGAAAATCAAAGAATAACTGTAAATGCTAAAACATCTAAATTTGATTTTACGTGTGGTATGTTATTAAAAAAAATCCACAAGACTTCATTTAAGGCTTATTTTCCTTCACTTTAACGCTGAGGTATTTGATACAGAGACAACACCACTGTCATCAAAACAAACAAAAAAACCAATCTTGATAACTAACTCATATTTTCACAGTAAATTTTTACAAAGTGATTTCTTAATCGTCCGTTAAAAGGAAAGAAAGGAAACTCTCTTGTTGCTCTTATATATAGCTGAACATTCAGTGTGTTCAATTTATATACAGGTAAAACATGCGAGCATGCATACAGGGTGAGCACAGGGTTAAAGGGGATGTCTGTTTGCACAGAGGTGCCCTGCTGCTGTTACTTCAGTAGAACATACACTGCAGTTCTGCTTCACATGCGCTTGTGGATGTGGATAACGTTGTTACAGGAGGGGCAGGAATGCTCCACATCCATGCAATCATTGACGCAGAAAGGGATGAAACAGCAAGGCCAGCACCTGTTGTGAAGCAACAACAAGAATAGCATCAAAACAATTATCATATGCCCATCAACACATTCATTCTACAGACTGAATGTTAATAATAATTTGGGGAGTGAAGAGAGGCGAGTGAATAAGAAATGCTCAGTGCCTCGCGAACACCAATGTATCACACTGTCCTGCAGCAATCTGAGCATGTTGTAGCATAACTAAGGGATGGTTTAGGATCACCCGATTCAGTCCTAACTATAAACTTGATCAAAAAACAAAGTTTTGAGTCTAATCTTAAAAGCAGGGAGAGTGTCGTTCTTCCAAATTGACTCTGGGTCTGGTTTTGTGGGAACAGCCTGATAGCTGCCGATTCAATCTTTAAAAACTTCAGGACCCACAAGTAAGCCTGCAGTGTGAGAGCAAGGTGCTATGTAGGGATAATATGGTACTATGAGGTATTCAAGATAAGATGGAACCTGATTATTCAAGAATTTGTATATGAGGAGAAGGATTTTAATTTCAATTTAGCAGGGATTCATCAAAGAGAAGCTAATATGAGATAAATATGCTCTCTCTTTCTGGTCCCTGTCTCGCAGCAGCATTCTGGATTAACTGTAGATTCTGTGTCATATGTCACAGCAAGATCCAGAGTGTGCGTAAAGCAATGAGTGTGATCATTTACATTTTGAGAAAATTGTTAACATTCTTTCATGGTCCTGGGTCTTCGACTCAGCATTTTGAGTTAGTTTTTGGTATTGTGGACTGATGGTTTTATCTTTTGGATTTCAGAAATGATTTAAGTTCATTCTCTGTATTATTCTGTTCTGAGTTCAACATTTCCTAGTGCTTTTGAGTTTTGTCAATCTTGTCCCTTGTTTTTTGTATTAGTTCTACTTCCTGTGTCTAATTATTTGTGAGTGGTTTCAGCTCCTCTCACCTTTTGCCTGTTCCCTCATTATCCTCTGTTTATATGATGTGTATATATAGTTTTCCCATTGCCCTTTCTTGTGTTCTCCCTTGCATTTTGTTTTACTTTAAGATTAGTTGAAGTTTGATTTCCTCGTGTTTTTGACCTGGATTACATTGTTTAAATTCTGCAATAAAGCTGTCTTTTAGGTTAAACTTAGTTTCTGAGTCTTACATTTGGGTAAGACTCCTGCCTGCTACATAGCTAGCCTTGACACGTTCATCTACATTAATGTTAACATCACCTACTATAATTATTCTTTTAATACTCTGAGTACTAAATCAGATAAAAAAATCTGAGAATTCAGATAGAAACTCAGAATAAGGGCCAGGTTGGTCATAGAAAACTACAAATCAAGCTGTTTAATTGTGTTTTCCAGATAGGGTGTACAAGGCTAAGAGTAAGGCTTTCAAATTATTAAAAATTCTGTCTCAGTTTTTGGTTGATTGATGAGGTAGAGTAAAAGATTGCTGCCACTCCTCCTCCTCAACCTGTGCTTTGAGTATTCTGACAGTTATGACTCGAGGGTGTTGATTAATTTAAACTACCATTAAACTACCTTCATTCTGTGAGGCAAAATAAATCAATATTTTGATCAGCTATTAAATAATTTACTAACAGGGACTTAGAAGAGACAGGCCTGAAGTTTAGTAGTCCACATATAATTGTTTTGCTTTTTGGTATGGTTGAAATAGTTATATTTTCATTCTTTGTGAATTTCTCTGATTAAAATCTTTTTTGCTAGCATTTTGTTTATTTTTAGATGGCCTGGGAGAAGACTAAAAGTATATTATAGTAATCCCTTTGCTTTAAAAATATATAGCAAGCCACTTGTATTTATATAGTACATTTAAAAACCACATGAATTAATTTAACTCTGTAGCCTATAAAAATATATGAAATATGACTTAATGAATTCACTGACAAAAAAATCTTTCAACATAAACCAAATAATGTTTGTAAATTCTGAAAAATCCCCACAAGTAATTGAATTAGTTGAATTACCTTTAAAATGTTTTAAATGTTTTCCATGCATCTGAATGAATAGCAGGTGCAATTGAGTGTAACTGTCTCGCTCATTGCTGAAATGTTTAGTACACTACGGAATTTCTGTCCTACCTTCATCAGGCCATTTAGGTATAATGATGACCTGATGAAACAGGTCACACACAAATACCAAAAGATTGTGATATTTACTGAGAAAATTCCTGCTGAGAAAATAATCTTATATGATGTTTTGCAGTGTGTTTATTCATGTGTACTTGAGTATATTGGGGTTTCGACTCACAGGAAGAGTCCTAATAGGCCACAAACCATCCAGGTGTATGCTCCAATTTTGTACTCAATTTTAGTCACAACACTGGTTTGACAGTAAGGGCACAACATCTGTCCAGGAATACTTTTTGGCAGATTCTGCACCACCACCGTTTGGTTAACTGTGAGAAACAATAAAACACAGCCACAGATGACTTTAATAATTATACTGCCTTACTAAAACACCACTAAAACTGGAACTTCGTGACACCAAATTCAGATTTAACTGGAGAGATACACTCACCTGGCTGTATGATCTGAGGTTGTTGAACTGGACATAAAGAGACAGAGATTGAACTTGAAAAATTAGAACAAAAACTGAATGAAACCTTCAACCACATAGACTAAAGTGACATTAATGAATCATAAATTAAGAGCAGTATATTTAAGTATTTAAATATATTTAAGTAAAATGACTAGTAACCTCTAATTTCTCACCTGTCTGAATAACAGGCTGCACAACAGGCTGGACAACAGGCTGGATTACAGGCTGGACAACAGGCTGGATTACAGGCTGGAGAACAGGCTGGACAACAGGCTGGACAACAGGCTGGATTACAGGCTGGAGAACAGGCTGGACAACAGGCTGGACAACAGGCTGGATTACAGGCTGGAGAACAGGCTGGACAACAGGCTGGACAACAGGCTGGACAACAGGCTGGATTACAGGCTGGAGAACAGGCTGGACACTATGCTGGTTACCTTGTTGGGAGATTCCTGCATTGTAGTCCAGAGGGGGGCCAGGGTATGGTGGTGCTGGGATTTGGATTCCCTTTTCCATGGTGTCTTTTTATAGAAACAAATAAAGAAAATAGAAATGACAGTAAAGCTTTGAAATCCAAAAGTGTCTCAGTCATGTTTTTTTCTCTCTGAATGAAGCAAAGTAAAAAAAAAAAAAAAAAGTTAAAACAACAAGT
>VVHJ01038037.1:0-13509 GCA_015107715.1 Tylochromis polylepis
AGACCACAGCGCTGGTGAGCCTGGTTAAGGAGAGAGATGAGTTGGGGCTGGAGGTGCCAAATTCCACCATCACCGCCTCCCTCCTTGGTGAAGACCATCTCACACAGGCCCAGCGCACGGATGTTGCCGCGTTGCAACGGCAGTTTGCAGATGTATTCTCCCCCCTGCCCGGCCGCACCACACTCATAGAGCACCATTTTGAGACGCAGCCTGGCGTGACGGTGCGTTCACGGCCCTACAGGCTGCCGGAGCACAAGCGAAAAGCTGTGCACTGGGAATTAGCAGAGATGCTGCAGTTGGGAGTAATAGAAGAGTCCCACAGCGCCTGGTGTAGCCCCATCGTTTTGGTGCCTAAGAAGGATGGGGCTATACGGTTCTGTGTGGACTATCGGAAGGTCAATGCGGTGTCACGGTTTGACGCGTACCCCATGCCCTGGGTCGACGAGCTCCTGGACCGGCTGGGCACGGCCCGCTTTTATACGACACTGGATTTGACCAAGGGCTACTGGCAGATTCCCCTGTCTGCAGAGTCCAAGGAAAAAACGGCGTTCTCCACTCCGTACAGATTGTACCAATTCGTAACGCTTCCGTTCGGCTTGTTCGGGGCCCCAGCCACATTCCAACACCTCATGGACCGGGTGCTGCGGCCGCATGCCGCGTACCTAGATGACGTCATCATTCACAGCGGCTCCTGGCAGGAGCACGTGCGGCAGGTGGCCGCGGTCCTGGAGTCCTTGAGGCGGGCGGGGCTCACGGCCAACCCGGCGAAGTGTGCGGTTGGACGGAGGGAGGTACAGTATCTGGGGTACCACTTGGGCGGTGGCCGGGTGCGACCTCAGCTGGAGAAGACGGCGGCGGTTGCGTCCTGCCCGCGGCCCAAGGCAAAGAAAGGGGTGAGGCGGTTCCTGGCGCTGGGAGAGAGCTGGCTGATATGATGGAGAGAAGGAAGGTAGATGCAGGAGATCAGGTGGAACTAAGTATTACGTTTGATTAAATCAGACTTGTAAACAGAACTACTACAACACAGAGTTATTTATCGTATATTATTACTTTAACTTTTTCACATGACATTAGCAAAATGCACTGTGGAAAAACATGCACATACGTTTTTACTTATGCACAAAAGTATCAAGATTAAGACCTCAGTCAAAACACTAGTACTTTAATATCATAAAAGATGCTCTTTCTAAGCATTATGCACACATTTAACTTATATACCAAGTTTTAAAACGCGAAAGTTAAAAAAGTTAAATTATGTGGTGCATGAAAAAAATGCGTTTGATAAATCTGAATACAGCAAAATAGTGACATGCCATGTCACCTTATATTTGGAGTGTAACTACAGAAAAAAAGTCATTTATTTGAAAAAAACAATACAGGGAAAGTAATTTTAGTCGTTATCGAGAGAAAAAATAACCTGAAAGACTTAACAGAAAAAGATAAGCAAAGACCAGTACTGTGGTCTTACCTCTCCAAATGTGAATGTAGATCTGAGAGCAGAGTTCTGCCCTCCTGCAGATAAGCTTCTGTTCTTCCATAATGTTACAGCAAGCAGAATTCCAAAATTCCATTAATGATGTTCATCTTTAAATAGACACTCACCAAACCATATCCAATAGAAATCAGCTGATTAAAGTGCTAGGTTTTATCTCATCTCAACCATAACATTTTACTGATATGTATAGGCTGAACCAAAAGACAACTAGGAATTAAAACATATTTTGAAAACATATTTACATTGTCAAGATTTTAGTGAACATGTTTATGTGCAGAAACTCAAACAAGAGTATTCCCTGATGGCTGTGGTCTCTTTGAGCAGGATAATGCTCCCTGCCACAAAGCAAACACAGTTCAGGAAATGTTTGAGGAGCACAAAAATGAGTTTGAGATGTTGACTTACCTTCCAAATTCCCCAGATCTCAATCTGATCGAGCATCTGGGGATGTGCTGGACCAGCAAGTCCATGAAGGCCCCTTCTCACAGCTTTCAGGGCTTAAGGATCTGTTGCTAACACCTTAGTGCAGATACCACAGCACACCTTCATGGGTCTAGAGGAGTCCATGCCTTGATGGGCCAGGGCTGTTTTGACAGCAAAAGGAGAACCAACACAATATTAGTCAGGTGTTCATAATGTTATACCTGATCCGTGTGTTTGCAGAAGTGTAAAATAAAGCACAATTCAAGTGCTGAGAAACTTTACTTTAGTACTTTAATGGTCGTAGTAAATGTCACTATTTTGTCCCAACGCTAGGTGGCAGTTATGAACATTTCACCATTTTTTCTTGTATATAGTGTAGAAGAAGTATCCAAACAAACATGGCAGAGAAAGAAGTCGGCGGAAGTCATGAAAGTAGCGGTTCAATCGATAAAAACAGTACTCTAGAAGCTAATGAGGTACTGAAATCAGCCCAAGATGAAAGTTCGGAGAGCCGTGATTCTCAGTATCAGCAGGACCTGAAAAGCGTCCTCGTCACCAGCGTTTTAAACCTGGAGAAGCTGGATGTCGACCTGTATCGGTAAGTTTCCACTACAGCTCGCTGTTTGATGTGCAGGTTTGAAAACTATTCATTCCCGCTCAGTATACAACAGGAAAGTAATGCTTAAAAACACATCATTGTAGGCACTGACTTCCCAAACCTTCTCTGTCAGCGCCGGACACTTTATTCTGCTGCTGACTCTTAGTGAGCTTCTGGTACCACAGGTGTTGACAACCAGGAACCCGATTGGCTCCTGATTAGCAAGCAGCACCTGTGAGCATGGACCCTGCTACAACAGTCAGCAGGTGCCTGCTCTAAGCATGCCAGGTTTGACTGATCAGGAAATAATAGAATAGAATAGCCCTTTGTTGTCATTGTACATGTACAATGAAATTATGGATAGGGCCTGTGCCATAGGGCAACTTCAAGCCGGTGTTCCACAAAACCAAGCTGCCGCATTATCTGGATGGAGCCCAAGTACCAACTCCAAATTGAAGGCCAAGTTCCATATAACAGGGGATGTCAGAGACAGGCCATGAAGAGAAGATGCCACCACAAGAAGACAGTTTCCTCACCCTGTAGCCAGATGGGAACATAGGACAGTCAAGGTTTGCAGAATGATATAGCCAACAATTCTCTACCCAGACAATCCAGAACAGATTGCACACAGCCTATTTCTGGTCTCACAGGGCTGCCGGGACTGCCCTTCACTGTCAGGAACCTGAATATGTGGAGGAACGTTATGTTCAGCAATGAGTTCAGATTCTGCGACAGCAATGGGATCATAGGGTCAAAGTGTAGAGAAGATATGGAGAACACTACACTGATTGCTGCACCAATATACCCTATAACAGCTCTTAGTGGAGGCACTGTGATGGTGTGGGGCAGCATCTCCCTCACTGGAAAAACAAGGCTTGTCATCATTGGAGGCGAAAGATGATAGATATAAATGTCGCACCATTTGAAATAAACAGGCTTTCTGACAATATACAAACAAAATAATCCACTGAACACAAATTTCCTTTACTTTCTGTGATAAGTTCAGTTCACCTTTTATAAGCATTAGCCTGATTACCTTTCAGCAGTGTATCCTCTGTTCCCACAGGGGGACCCACCACTGGGTGCCCCGCACTCAGCGCCTGTTTGGAGGTCAGATAGTTGGCCAGGCCCTGGTGGCTGCGGCCAAGTCTGTCAGCGACAGCCTGTACGCCCACTCTCTGCACTGCTACTTTGTTCGAGCAGGTAGGATGAGATGAACTTCCTCGGTGATGATTTGAAATTTGAAAGCAGGAGAAGCTCCAGTGCAAAGAATAACATTAAAAGGAATCCATTTGGAAGTGAGCAAAGACAGACAGAGAGACAACATACAGATTGGCTTAAATAGCTTCATCTCCTGTTCTTTTCCTCTATAAGCAAATGTGTTCCTGTTTTCATTTTCACTCAGTTATGATAGCACTTTACTGTTCTCTGTGTTTTCCAGGTGATCCGAAGGTTCCGGTGCTTTACCAGGTGGACCGCACACGAGATGGCCGTAGCTTCACTGTGCGCTCTGTGAAAGCCATCCAGCATGGACAGCCCATACTAATCTGTCAAGCCTCCTTCCAAACACTGCAGCCCAGCCCCCTGCAGCACCAGTTCCCCATGCCAGTGGTCCCTCCGCCTGAAGACCTCCTCACCGTGGAGGAACTTATTCACCATTATCTCAGGTAGCATTGAGTTTATTTATTATTGTGGATTAGACTATGCCTTTGTCTAATCCATGTTGTGTTTAAAGTTATATAATATAACATTCCCAGTCACTGTTTTCAGTAAATTTTAGGCATACAAGGAGCCTCGAACCTTAGAGGTTCCCTCAGGCAGAATGGCCAGTCACACTGACCAAAACTTTGTGTCATAGGTCAGTGTGTGACCAAGGACTAGTCTTGTAAACCACACCACTGCAGATCACTTTAGTTGCTGTTTTTTAAAAAAAACTTTTTTTATAATCATGTTTCCAGCTTCACTGTTTTCTCTCTGCATTATGTCTCTGTTTGCAGGCGTGTATTGTAAGGAGCTGAGAGGAAGTGCTAACAAGAGCTTTTTTGCTTTGACAAGTCCAGATTGTGTTGTTTCTCCTACAACACATGTCAGATGATTAAAACTTGGATTTAACTGTTGGTCCGTTTCTCTGTGTTAATTTTTACAGCAAACTGTTGGTTGCAACACTAATATCTCAGTCCTACTATAATGTCTGCTAACTTTGGCATTATCCATCCATCCATTTTTATAACTCAACCGCCCTGTGTTTTTTTTTGTTTTTGTTTTTGTTTTTGTTTGTTTAGTTATAATCATATAAAACTTCACTTCATTTAATATGCAGACTTCAGAAAAAAGCAATCAGGATCATTAATCAGGCCAGACTGAGAGACCACACTAGCATTTTATTTTTGAAGTCAAAAATCTTGACGATCATGGACCTCATAAAATATACAATTTATTATTGTTTAAAACAACAGTTTTGCTAACAGTACTATTATGTGTTACTAAAGAACTGCATTTAGAATGAATAAAGAAAACATATAATTGGGTTTTCTCTCTGTCTGTGGGTTGTTTTGCAGTAAACCTGACCTGGCAGAGGAGGCAAAGAAAGGCCTGAAAAAACTGCTGGCTAATGAAGTCCCCATTGAGATAAAACCAGTCAACCCAGCACACTTTTACAGACTGGCTCCAGAGCAACCAAGAAGGCTGTTTTGGGGACAAGCACGAGGACATATTGGTAAAATATCATTGTCATCCTGCCCTACATACATATCTAAAATGCCATTTACAATACCAGATCAATCCATAAACAAAGATATCGAGCCTCATGCTTGAGATTAGAGTAAGACATATGGTACATGCTAAGCTGTATTTGTTGTGTGTTTGTTAGGTGAAGGTAACATGAAGCTGCACTGCTGCGTTGCTGCTTATATGTCAGACTTTGCTCTGCTGGGCACAGTGCTGCTGCCTTACCCAGAGTACAGGGCCAAGTTCTCCGCCTCGCTCGACCACTCCATGTGGTTCCACAGCACGTTCCGCAGTGATGAGTGGATGCTCTATGAGTGTGAGAGCCCATGGGCAGGTCAGTATGTTGATCACATCTCAAGAACAAATGCAGAACGCAGTAAAGCATATGTTTTTAACACCAGAATTTGACCTTTATTTTGAAGCAAAGTGCTTACCTAAGTGTATGTCCTGCATTGTTAATTGTAGCTTTTGCTAGTTTGAAAAGCAGTCTTTGTTTTTCAGTCCCTGAGAACACATGGTATGTGTTTCATTTTTATTAGATTAAATATTGGTTTTAGCTGTTCTTTGTTGTAATGGGTTATAGATAGATAGATCGATCTCAAAGGTAAGATTTCAGAAGCTGAGAACAATATAACAATAGAATGTAACAATAAAAACACTTGACACGTACGGTCTAAAAATCACATACACTAGTGCCTACTCAGACTGGTTGTGTTGGTAATTTGGACTAAAATCACTGTATTTATTTCAGTTCTATTTTGTTTCAGGATTTTTATTCTAATCAACCAAAAGGGGTTTGTTTCCCTCTTGCTTTTAGTTTGATTTCATTAATCTCATTACCACATTTAAGTGTGTATGTAATTTTAGACATTTAAGTACAGTGGAAACAGCTGATTAAAAATCACCTGCAGCAAAAAAGGCTTAACAAATGATTGCTACACACATGCACATACAGTAATAGCTGTATATAATATCACTTCCGCATGTGAAAAAATTGTTAATGCAACGTAGTCAAATATAAGTCTTATTATTAAAACATGCAGGCACTGCAGACTGATTACACCAAGTTGACTTGAATTTTTTAAATCTCACAGTTCATCAGTGCATGATTATTGTTACACCACATGAGTTATCTGTTCCCATCCTTATTCCAGTGTTTATAATCCATCATGGGTCTGTGTTTGTTTAAACATTTTTTAGTCTAATTATGTTGATAACTACCAAAACTAATAATTGTGCATACCGTTTATGATACTAATACTGTGTATTAGTGTTTCTCTGATGAAGTTGTATTAATGTAACAGTTGTATTTTTGGGTACCACTGTGTAATGTCTCAGTGATGATGATTGTTGTGTATTTGGTTCTAACTTTCAAAGACTTTGTATTTGTTTGCTATACTTGTCCTTTTGTCCATTCCTGAAATGACTTTCTGTTTTGTGCCCTACAGGGAGCAGCAGGGGACTGGTGCAGGGCCGAATGTGGAGAAGAGATGGGGTGCTGGCTGCCTCGTGTTCCCAGGAGGGTGTCTTGAGAGTGAAACCAGTCACTGAGCCCAGCAAATTATAGGGATACTTTATATGTTTGTTTTTGAAACCCTAATTTATTTTTATAATCTAATTATATGATTAGAAAAAGAATTCTAAACTTTTAAAAAATAATATATGAAAAAAATATTTTTCTTTTTTTAATAAATTTATTTTCAGTCAATAAAGACTAAAATGGTTGTAATGGATGGAAGCTTGTCATTTGTTTGAGAAATGCCTTCATTCCCACACATAAACATGATTCAGTCGTTCATTCATATTCCTACAGGAAATTCTCCTTTTCAATGCAAAGACTTGGCTGTACTCACAAAATATTCACATAAGTCAAAAGACACGTACAGTGTGAAGATACTGCACAGGTCTTATATACAAGCTTTACACATACAATTCTGAAGTGTGTAGTTTTTGTGCCTGCATTTTCGTCAGCTTTTATTCTGAATGTTTTTTTCCGGAAGTCTAACCTCCAGTGTCTCCTAGGCCTGTGTCTGGCTCCAAACAAGTTGTTTAACTTGTTCTGTCCAATATTTTCAGGCATGCCTCGGGTCTATGTTGGCAAACTTAGCTACCATGTTCGAGAGAAAGATATTCAAAGGTTTTTTAGTGGCTATGGCAAATTATTAGAGATCGACCTGAAAAATGGGTAAGATCGTCTCATCTTTAATAGCTGCTAGTTAGCTAGCTAGCTTGATGTTATTTTAACGTCAACCCTGGGAGTTGATGCCCTAGTAGCGACAGTGTCCAGTGCTAACCGCGCTAATGTCAGCTAAAATTTGAATTTGTCAATGTCCTGTCATTTAAGTTTTACAAAGCACTGCTTTATGGTACTTTTAGCTAATTTTTCTTCGCTAATATTATACTAGCTGCTTGGGAAACGCTACAGGCTCAATCATCAGTTTGAATGAGTCTTTGTCAGTGAGCTCAAACAAGGGGACTTGATCAGCTGATTGTATTCTGGTTATATGCCTACAAAACAGGAAGGCTGCTGAGCACAAATGTAATAGTTAAATGTAAGTTTCAGATAATTGCTGTATTATGAGAAATAGTATATAATTACCAACTTCAGATCAGATAGAGTTCCACCTCTATGATAAACTTTATGGAAATATTCATAGATTCATTGCCATACCTTCCCAAAATCCTTTTATTCCCTTGCTTGTAAAGTTTAACAGGAGCACCAGGGTTTTGAAATTAGAAAGCAGTTCTCTTATCCGCTGATTAGAAGTTAGACAGTCTTTAGAGTTGATTATGAATCATTTGCATTAATGGGTAATGACATTAATGGCTAGATTTTGCCAGTGTTTTGACTCCTGCACACTGATTCTTAGGTACGGCTTTGTTGAGTTTGAGGACATGCGAGATGCTGATGATGCTGTGTATGAGCTGAATGGAAAGGAACTGTGTGGAGAGCGGGTCGTTATCGAGCATGCCCGTGGACCCAGGAGAGATGGATATGGCTATGGGGGCCGTAGTAAGTTGAACACGTCTGACTCAGAGCAAAGCATGATTGTCATGCAGACGTGGGGTTCTTACACGTTTGTGCTAACTAACTTCAGCTACACATTCATTGACTCTTGAAGCAAAGAATTAAATGTTTCCAGTACTCATGTGACATGCCCTGCCATACACATTGCTAATTTATACATCTGTTCCCATTAGCACTCAAATCCATTGTGCCTTTGTATTAAAACTGTATTAAAATCCAATGAGTAACAGTGATTAAAGAAAAAGGTAAGACTTGTGAAGCTACGATGTATTCAATTTGAAGTCAACATTAACACAGTGCTTGATGTTTCAATTTGAAAGAGTCCACTGCGGGCTGGGTCCGAGTCCAATGAGGGTAACGATGACTGCCTGACCTGTTTGGCCTGGGTTTTCTCCCTTGAAATGTGTGTGTGACCTTTGCCCTTTGACCATTGGTTGACATAACCGGAAGCCGTGATGACAGCACCCTTTTCCAATAGACCAGGGTGATGGTGAGGAATCCTGTTGGTTTTACTGATGCAAGACATGTCGCAGAGGATCGAGCCAACACGCGTTTGAGCCTGTGAATTGGCTCCCTGTACTCTGTAGTAAAAGAGTTTGGTAGGTTTCATGTTTGTGTCATTGAGTTTCAAGTGGATAGAGTTCAGAACAAGGCATATTGTATTGTTCAGTAAGACCAGAAAATAAGAAATTTAGAAAGAGCCCCACCTCATATTTTAACTCGAGACTTTTCTGACTCTTTAAAACAGCTTCAATAGCAAGAATCGAACATCACAGTTTCCACGTAGTTGAAAAATATATATATAGAAAAAAAGAGCCGTTAGATTGTATCTTGTAAGGGCAGAATTTAAAAAAATCCTTTTTTGTATATTTAGTAAAATCTGTAGCTGTTTAATAAATACAACTCAAGGAGAAGAACTGCTGTGTAATTCTTAATTAAGTGGTTTTTATTCCTTGTCCACAGGGCATAGGGTGCTGCACATTTTCTCAGTTCTTTAAATGCTAAATTAAGTTATCCCTGTCTACATATAAAAAAATCAATAGGACTCTGGGATTTGTACTAAAAACCACTGGCATCTTTAATCCCCTTTTGTTCCCTTTCAAAATTAAGACAAGTTCACAGGTATTAGTTGAAAGTATTAGGTAACAGTTGAAGGCGGTTTAAGAACAAAAACAAGAGAGGTTCAGTCTGCAGTGATCTAGTAAATCTTTTTAGCCCAGTTTGGAGTCCTTTTTTTTTAAGTTTTCTGGCCTTGAATGAAATGTTAGTCTCTCTGTCTTTGTTGAAGGTGGAGGCTACAGCAGTTGGAATCGCACCGGCAGGGATAAGTACGGGCCACCTGTTCGCACCGAACACCGCCTCATTGTGGAGAACCTGTCCAGCAGGTGCAGCTGGCAGGACCTTAAGGTGAGACTTTGTATCTCCTGCCTCCTTTTCCCGACTACCTCTGCACATCAGCAGAGGATGGCAGTTGCCCTTGCGAGAAAGAAAAACTAGCCTGGACCTAACCTTCTACAGGATGAATCTGTTTACCCGTCCACCTTGTTTTTTTTCCTGTTTATTTGTTTTTGAATTCTATTTATATTGTAAGTAAATCCTGCTGTAAAAAGACATGTTTTTGTTACTACCATATTAATCTGCATGTGGGTTTTTGTGCTGAAAATCAAGGTTTTAATAGTGGCCTGAAATTTGTCAAATACAGTAGATGAATTGTGTAGAAAGTGAACAGGACCTGTTTCACACATTATTAAGGCAAACAGCTTGGGATGTCTGTGATTTTTCATTTTTGATACTGTTAAACAACAAAAATAGCAGAAGAACCACAGGCAATATAAAAGATGGTCGAAGCTCCTGGGTCCAAAAAGTCAAACCAAAAGGCTGTGGTTGCAAAAATATATGCCAATATATGATTGACAGGTTTTTAGCCAATGAATGTGGAGTTTCACAATGGGATCACATCTAGTTTCAAAGCACCAATGCAAGGATGGCGAAAACGCTCGTGTTAAAGCTTCCAAACGGAGCTTCACAAACCAGCGGATGATGTCCAGCTTTTATATACCTTGCAACATGAACATTTGCTTACAGCCAGGTGTGAAGCATGTGTGGTGAGGTTTGATTGGCTGCTACACAAACGACCTAATTTCATCTTCAAATCGATGTGCAAGAAGCAAATTGCTTCCTGTGTGGACACAGCTCAATAATGTCCAGTGCAAACTCTGTTAGACGGTTGATAGAGCTAGCATGTCAAGTGTCTTCCACAACTAGCCACAGTCATTTTCAAAGTCGTGTTTTTATTTGTGTCATAGGATTTTATGAGGCAGGCGGGTGAAGTAACCTATGCTGATGCTCATAAAGGACGGGCCAATGAGGGCGTCATTGAATTTCGGTCCCGTTCAGACATGAAACGAGCTCTGGAAAAACTGGACGGCACCGATATTAATGGAAGGAAGATTCGTCTGGTGGAAGACAAACCTCGCCGCCGCCGCTCATATTCTGGCAGCAGATCCAGGTAAGTGAGGCTTAATGTTTTCATGCTTATTGTTTGTTCACATCTCTTTTCTTATGTATTATGACTTCTTATTGCTGTTTGGGATGATTAAGGATTATTTTAAACTGTTAATCAAACAAAGCTGCTCTAATAAAGTCCAAGAATTTACACGTAGTGTTGGGAATGAGCACATTTCCACGTCCACTTTAAGGTTGTTTTCACTTTCGAACCCACAGGTCTCGTAGCAGACAGCGCTCTCACAGCCGCAGAAGTAGAAGCTCCTCCAGGTCCCGCTCACGGTCAGCTACGTTTGAATGGCTTTCACTTTGTCTCATGGTTCAAGCACATTTAGCCTTTTGTCTTTTCAGCAGCCATTTTAACTTTAGTGGTTCCGCTTTGATGGACACGTCAAACCTATTTGTCATTTTCTTGTGGACTGCTCCTTCATCTGTTCAGTTTTTTAAACTTTTCCGCAGCAGGAAGTGATGTTTTTCAAGTGTTGTCACAGTTTTAAAGAAATATGGTGTCAGAGAAAGCCAAAGTACCCAGCTACTATGATTGTTTACTACATCCCAATCGAGAAATAAAGTTCTGAAACCTGGTAGTTGATGGTGTGCAGGGACATGACCAAGTTGATGATGAATTATTCCTCTCTCTCTCTGTCTGTGTTGCAGGTCTCGGTCGCGCAGCAAAGGGCGATCTCGCTCCAGGTCAGAGGGGAAGTTGCATTCCAGATCCAAGAAAAAGTCCCGTTCTAAATCGCCAGAGAAGTCTCGTTCCTGCACTCGCAAATCTCACAGTCCCTCCAAGAGCAGCACTCGGAAGTCTCGCTCCAAGAGCTCATCCAAAGTCAAAGCCACGCGCAAATCCCGGAGTCGTTCCAAGGAGAAGTCGTCCAGTAAGAAGTCACGAAGCCGATCAAGGTCCCGTTCGGAGAGTAGAGGAGAGAAACATACCTCCAAATCACCCCCGAGCAAGGAGGCATCCAAGTCCCCTGCCAAGCGCTCCGCCTCCCGCTCCAGGTCTCACTCTCGATCCAGATCAGCCTCTCAGGATTGATTGAATCTCTAACAGTCCACAGTGAAATGAAAAAATGGAAAATGATCCCAGGCCTGTCTGAGGTGTTTACAGAAGCAGAAAGGTTTCAATCTTCTGGCACAAACTGGGAGGCTGTGAAATCTATAAATCTGTCTTTTCTTGACAGTCTTTTTTTTTGTGTGTGTATTTTCTGTTAAATTAAATAGCTATTAGATGAAATTAATGAAGCTGTTGGAACTCTTTACGTGACAGTATTTCTCTTGATTTAATGAAGTCTAAATGTACAATTTGAGTCGAACAGCTGACAGCAGCAGCAAAAGTTGTTTCATATTTTATAAAAGTCCCAACTAATACTTTTGTTTGTAACGAATAAATTTGCATGTTTTGTGATGGTTATTTTTTAGCTGTTTGCCTTTTAAAATCCCCAGTAATTTTAAGCAGTCTGCATCATTTATTTCTAATGTCATATTGTAATACAATAACAGAATAAAAAGAACAAGCTCAGCTGCTTTTTGTTAATGTTTAACAATATTTATTAAATATTGTTTTTTTAATTTCATTAATATGAAGCTAGTTTGTAAAAAAAAAGAAAAGAAAAAACCTCACAGATAAATCTGTCTCTTGTTTTACCATTAATAAGGCACCTGGAGTCTTGCCTCTAAATCTGCTAATGGCTGTCACATAGCAATAAGCAACTGCTTTATAAAATGGCCTTTTATATAGCACTTTTATACTCATGCGCTCAAAGCACTTCATACAACATGCGTCATTCACACACATTCATACAAGCACCTTTCCTACATCTAAGTGCTTTCTATCTAACATTCACTTTCTTTCTCACATTCAACTTGGGTTCAGTATCTTGCCCAAGGATACTTTGGGATACAGACTGGAGCAGCCAGGATGGAACTGCCAACCTTCCCATCAGTAGATGATTTGTATGAAATGTATTAATTACTTGGGGGTGGATGTGACTCACTTCCTAGGCCACAACCACCCAGTAACAAATAACAAATAACAAATAACTGATGCACCGATTATATGCAACACCATGCATGATGCATGGGTCTGTATGTGCAATTGTACGTATTTCTGTGTGGCTGAATGTATCTAACTCTGTGTGGAACTTCATGAATCAGAGCTAGATGTCACATTTCTGTCATTTGACATCTGGAGTATCGTTACATCCTGGAACCTTACATCTCCCGTCACAAAGTCCTCTGCAAGCTACTGACAGCCACCCATTCGCACACACAAACAAACACGTACACACGCCATCATTTACATGCACACACTATTGCTTACCAACACACATCACATATGTACACTGCTCAAAAAAATAAAGGGAACACTTAAACAACACCCAGTGTTGTTTAAGTGTTGTTTAAGTGTTCCCTTTACATTACATCAAAGTTGGATCAGCCTGTAGTGTGTTTTTTCCAATTCCCCTCCGTGAATCGCTACCTTATCGTGGTCAAGGGGTTTGTGTGTCCCAGGGATCCCAGGGGCTATGTTGTCTGGGGGCTTTTGCCCCCTGGTAGGGTCTCCCATGGCAAATTGGTCCTGGGTGAGGGACCAGACAAAGAGCGATTCAGAAAGACCCCTATGAAAGAACCATCAAGGGAACAGTTTACCCTGCCCGGGATAGGGTTACTGGGGCCTCGCCCTGGAGCCAGGCCCAGGGAGGGTGCCCGAGGGCGAGGAGGAGGCCC
>VVHJ01038038.1:0-11336 GCA_015107715.1 Tylochromis polylepis
TTGAGGAGCCAAGAGGTGGAGAAGGGGCGGAGCAACCTTTGAAGGAAGATTGTAAATTGGCTCAGTCCATAACGTGGGACCATGGGGGGGGGGATTGGAGTATTACTATTAAGTTTAGTTAGGTTTTGTGTGTTTCACCCCTTCTTTCGTTTGTGGGCTGATCAGCCACTATTTAAGTTCACCTTTTGTCTCATTAGGCAGGTCAGTTTATTTGAGTTACATGTTCTGTTACCAATTTTGAATAGAGTTTTGTTATTTTGACCTCTTTTATAATTCGTTATGTTTTTTGAGTTAAATAAAAGATCCTTTTTTGGACTTTAACCTGTGCCCGAGTTTCCTTCACTGCTCGGTCCATCACAAACAGACTAGCAAGAAATTCTATATGGACATTTGAGATTCAGATAAAACTAAGCTCCAGTGGATTTGGCTGTGGCCATGGTTTACTGTTGTACTCTTTAGTCCTTGTTTTCTGCATGTATGGAACACTGTGACTGTTTTCTGTTTTGATCAAATAAGATACAGTCATCTCACTTCATTTTTTTGGTTTTTTGCTGCAAAAATGAGAGCATACCAACACTCTCACTGAAACCTGCCATAAATGTTGCCATAACACAGTCAGTCTCCTATCAGTCTGCGATTATGTGGGGTCAAGTTGGCAATTTCATACAATGTCTTTCTGATAATACAGCAATTAACTGTGATAAACCAGCAAATAATGCTGTCCACATACAGAAGGTTACATTTAACAGAAATGCACATTTAGCTATTACATTTGCACTTAGCATCCTTCCTGTTCTCCAGGTGCATAACCAGAATACAAACAGCTGGCACCTGAGTTGAGTCCCCACGAGTTGTGCTTATTGATAAAGACACATTCAGACTGATAGCAGCATGTTGGCAAGCTGTCTGCATTCATAAATTAGACAGCTATTTGCAAACATTCAACAATCTCTCTAAGTGATTAAATAAAAGATCCTTTGATGTTACTAATGCCCTCAGCCCCATGTTGTCATGACCACTCAAGAACTTTCCCTGAGCTGCAACCTGGTGATCCGTTCTTTTGATGAAGTCTATACTTGTAGCCTTGTCATCAGAACAAGTGTTAAGAAGGTTTCCAGTAGAGTTTAATGCATAGAATTTGCTGAATACTTTGATGAGTCCTTAACTTTTCATGCATTGCCACGATTAGGTCAACAACTACTGGGTAAGCTGATGATCTCTTAAAGTAGAACCATACCTTGGCTACAAAAAACGTTTCTGCATTTCGTGACCAATTCACCGCACTTGATAAATTACACTATTTATACTGAAGTAGGTATTCTCAAATAAATTGGAATGGATAAGAAACTTGGGCCAAAATATAGCTGTTTTTTTTTTCTCATGTCAACTCCAGACAACCTTTTTTTTTTCTTTTATGGTTTTTCATGACAACATATTTACTTTTCTTAACAGCTTTTCAGGTATGTTTCTCAAGGACTTTACCTGCTACTACTGCTCTTTGGCAGAGAAAATTTTGAACCAGTCCAAACAGATTTGTTGATTGAAAACTGGCATATTTAACTATCTAACAAACAAATAATAGATTTAAATAGATGGATACATTTTGTAATTTTATACACCGCCACAGTGAATTTTCGGTGTAACAAACATTCATGTATCAGATTCTTGACTTGGCCCCTCCTAGGTTTATTTTGTTTTTTCTCCATAAAGATGGTCACTCTTCCTTGCATCGACATCTGTTTGGACCTCATATTGAGCGCTCCAGTGAGCAGCTACCAAATACATGTCCTTCAATCAATTCAGATCTGTTATCTGCTTAAGTTGTCATGGGGAGCAGGCTTCACTGGTACATGAAACTGCACGCCAGTTAAATGTCCAATTACTTTTGAGCCTGTGAAAATGGGAGACTGTGAATGAAAATAGATGCAATTCCTAAACAGTTACTGAAACGCTTTTTTCCCACCCTTTCAGTTAAAGCTGAAAAGTTTGCACTTCAACCACATCTTAATCTTTTGATCCACTGTGATGGTGCAACGATGGAAACATGACAAAAAAAAAAAAATCTACTATTGTCCAAATGCTTCTATGTACACAGACCTAGCTGTGTCTGTTAATAAAAATGTACAAATATGATTTTTCACTCCCTGCCAAATATACAATCCACCACAAAATGGGAAAAATGTGTTACAATAACTACATCTTTACATAATATTTACATGACAGATTACACAGTCATCACACACTATGAAACACAGGGCTAGAATGAGCTCACATATGGCAAAGCTATGGGATGTGTCTAGTCTTGTAGAAGGTGCCTTTGTAACCTGCACGGTGAACACTGCATACAGGTAGTAAACACACAGAAACACATACATACACACTCTCGAGATAGATAGATGCTATCAATGACAAGGCACCGAGTGATGGAGTCAGAAGGAGGTCATTGTGTGTGACTAGATTTGGCTTGGGACTGACTGTGTGCATCTGTGTGAAAGTGCATTCATTGTGTGTGTGTGTGTGTGTGTGTGATGTGCATGTATAATGACTCTCTCCATCTGTTCGCCCTTCCTGCTTCAGATCCCAGTTATGTTTTCCTACTGCGATCCTGCTGTTGTTAGCTGTGCATCTAAGGAGAAAGTCTTCCTGTGAGAGTGTGTGTAGGGGGGTGTGAGAGAGAGGGAACTGCAGAGGGACCCCTCTACCTCCTACGGGCACACCTTTTCTCTTCCTGCCCCCCCAGGTTTACAAAGTCTCGTTAAGCTGCCCCCCACAACACAGACTCTTTCACTCAAAACACACATTCACCCCAGCACATGTTACTAGCATCTGGTACCTCTTTGCAATGTCAATCATTTTGTGTTCTATAGATGTGTGTCTGTGTGTTTTAGCAGGTAAAAGGTAAATCAAAATTGCATCAATCATCACAGCTGGATAAAAGCTCAGGGCTCTGTTTTTTTCTTCCAGGTTATGGACAGTTGCATAGAAAAAAGCCCATTCACCATGAAATCACAAAGACGAAAATGATGTTACCGCTATTACCTGACATGAAAGTGCCATTTTAAAAAGAGCACAAACATCAAACGAGAAATAAAGGATTTAAAGGTTACAGGGAGGTTGCTGTGTTAAAGTCTGTTAGATGTGTATGTGTACAAGTGATTTACAAAAATAATAATAATAATGTAATTGGATTTACATTGTAAATGGACAAAGGCTCAATTTCCATTCATACCAATGGTTATCACACTAGAGAATCAATCTCTCAGATCCAAACACAGACCACGAGGCCTCAGCAAGGTGTAGTGAAACAGAAACAAGGATTAACTAAGAAACTAAATCCAACAAAGCCATGTGGGGGATGCCTTCCTCAGCACCTCTATAAAAACAGGGAGGGTCGGCAGTTTCAAAGGGACAGACTGTCCTTCAAAAACCCAAAGCTCCCCCCATTTGGGAGTTTTGGACTTTTCACTTTGCTTTGCATTGTAACTACATTCTGTTTACTCTTGCTTTCACTCGCTCTTTGTTCAGGTTTAGCCATTATGATTACTTGGTTAGGTTTAGGATTTTTTTAAAAATGTTTAAATACGTCCCTGCATAACATTAACCCCACACATTAAGAATGCATGCTTACCCATTGTGGCAAATTAGTCTTGTCTAAGCACTTATAAGTTGGTGAGTTGGTGCTGGGACATGTCTTGTACGTATCTTTAAAAAAACAGAATTGTGGCATTTGATGCTGTGGAAAGAGGAGGAGCTCATGTTTCCCATCTTCTATTTCCCCTCCACTGTCTGTTTCACTTGTTTTCTTTCCACTGCCAATCTTTTAGTACTGTTCATAAAATTGGCCCAGATTGCTCCATGTATTTTTACTGGCTTGAGAAAGCCAGCGTATTGGCATTTGTGTATATTAGCTTCCAGGCTACAGTATAAATCTGTATTGATGATATGGCAGCCCCTATGGGACAAGGTAGATGAGAGCCAATCCTGGAGCCTATTGACTGGTCTGGAATTGCTTTTGTAATATTGTTTGGGAAGACAGACGACTATGAGAGAAACAAAGGGGGGTACTGGGGGCTTACAGCCTAGGTGTGATTTTTCTGTTTCTTTTATTGTTGTAGCTTTTCAGAAAAAGTGCTCAGAGGATGAAAGAGATGAGGAAAAAAAGCAGACAGAGTAGAGAATTAAGAGAAAAGAATCAATGAACGGAGGGGAAGAGGGGATGTAAATATCTAAGAAACAAAAAAGCATGAATGTTCATTTAAATAAAGGAAAAAAAAACAAGAACAGAGGGATATAAGAAAGACTACAAAGTGAGGGGGAGAGTGATAGTGGTAATTACATTTGATTGATTTGAGACTGGAACCAAGACCTTCTGTTTTTGTGAGTGTGTTAGTGCATTTACTATCAGCTTGTCATTTTAGTGAGCTGTTGTAACACCCTGTAGGGTGGTGTTACCTCAAGCTCACAGTGAGCTAGGAAGTATGGTAATATTTACAGTGTCTGTGCCACTTCACAGCCACAAGATGCTAGAGCGGCAGGAAATTTGTATGTATATGTAGTAATAAGTACTATAATGATTGTATTGTAGGCTATATCTGTTCCATACCTCCTCCTAGAGGCGCTATTCATTGTGGCTGAAACTTAAAATAAACTGCCTTGGGTACCAGGATTATCAATACCTATATAGCGTTTGCGACTTATTTTTATAACAAATCCTTACAAATTATATACGTTATGTGTCGTAGGTCATCTCAAAAGAAATGGCAGCATCACGTGTACATACAACGGCTGTGATTTGTACTCTTCTAAATTATTGATATATTATGAGTAGTAGCTGATCTCAAATCAAACTGAGAATGTGTGTTTACATTACATATATGTTTGTCTTGTTGACGTTTGTGAATATTTTTTGTAAACAATTTTTAGCGCAGTGGTGCTTTGGGGTACCTGGAATGTGCAGCCATGCATATCTGTAAATAAGTGTTCATCGATAAGTGATTGCTTTGTCTCATAAAATGAATATGAAGAAGATGAAATGTATATATTGTTTATTTTTTTGGTGTTTATGAACATGATAAATTAACGTGTTTGCATTTTAATATGAGTGACGTGAACAAGTGCTAATAATACGGCGCAATCTCACTTTCTTAAGTCGCTTGTTGGTCAGATTTGACCCTTTCAACTCAAATAAACATCTTCTATAATCTTGCTAATTCATCTAACTTCAATAGCAGAGTAATAAGCAGATGCTACTATGATTGTACTTACCTGCTGATTCATTCATTTAACATTCAAATAAAATAAGTTTCTTTTTTTTATTATCATTTTTTCATTTATTAAGATGCTAATCAAAAGTACTGTCTGGGTTTCCTGGTTTGTCCTGACATCGTCTTCTCAACATGCTTTCCCATCTGCTTTACACATTTTCTGGCCTTCTTCGCTGTACCACTCTGCTGCTGTTCTGCTTTTGATATTTTTGCTTTATTACCCTGATTTACATGGAGGTACAGTCCACATGGAGAGCATGCTGTTTTTGTCCAAATAGTCACGCAATAAAAATAAAAGCAGAAAGTCATTTTATATGAAAGCAGTTTAAATAGATTTATACTTAAGCACAAAGACATTTGAACAAATGTGAAAGCTGGTCTTTTAAGCTAAATGATGCAGGCGACAACTTTAAATGTTTTTCTTTTAATCATTTGTGAGAATTGATCACAAAATAGACTCACCTCTTCTTTTTTTCTGTTTTACATTTTTTTTTCCAAACACTTGATATGAGTGACAGGCAGTGTGGGTTTTTTTTGCTCTGGAGTGTGCACTTTATGAAGTAGAAATCCTGCTAAGTGCTACAAAATACAGAATATTTTTGGTGTCAGAGACACAGGGTTTTCTGAGTTGTTTCTCCCTTCTACCCTCTGTATTTTTTTCCTGTCAGAACTCATTAAAACTGGTTTTCATTTACAGTATCTGAGGTTTCTGACTGCCAGGACTGAAAACTCCTCTTAAGGGTATATAATGCACTATGTGAATTATATAATTTCAATGTAAATGCAAAGCTTAGATTTTGAACATCAAAGTTACTTAGCTAACAAGCTGTGTGATTTCTAAGTCCTTCTGAGAATTTCCCCCTTCATTACACCTCTACCAGACACTCAGATGAAAACCCACCTGTGTACTGTGTGTATTCCTTTAAGAGACTCCAGGTGAGTCTTTGCTTTCTGTGTATGCAAAGCATGACAGAGAAAAACTTCAACTCTTAATATCTTTCTTTCTTTCACCCCCCCCCACACACCACACACACACACACACACCGCACCACACATACTCAGGGATGCACTTTAAAGACTGCCAGAAGTCTTGATGACAATCCTCTACGATGACAAATGAATCTGACTTTTCATTCAGAATGACTCTGACTTGCAATTCAAAAGTGTTCTGAGGGCATTTTTACATTTTATTTCCATTTCAGGAATCTAGACTGACCAAGACTGAATGAGCAGGTACACAGAGAGTCAGTATTAATATGTAAGAGACATTGCAGTTCATCAGATTAAAATGGGGAAAGATGAAATTCTGTAGATGACTGTACTGACAACTGGCTAATCAGCATTTTTATGTCTGCGTATCAGCAGCTGCAGAAATGTTATTTATGACAGATCATGTAAGTGGAGCCAAAAAGCTACACACAGTTCTGTGTGTAGTGTTAGAGTGTTACTGTGTTATTATCATGCTCAGATTAAACATAATGGTTAATTAATTGGTGAGCTAACCTTTAGCACTTTTCCACAGCTAATGCCACAGAGCATCTGATGAAAAAAAACCCCAACAACAACAAAAAAAACTTAATATAGTCTTTAAAAGAGAAAAATTGCATGTCAGGCACACACAAAGGCAAATCTAAAGAGATTGTTTTTAAAGGCACCCACAGATCTTAAATCTTAAAGATTTACTTCAACAGCAAATAAGAAGACCTTTGAGACGTAAAGTCATTCCTACACATGCACCACAGCCTTGATCGTGACTATACATTTACATAAGTGAGAATGCAAATGTGAAACACACTTAAATAACATTTTTCTGTGCTGTCTCTCCAGTAGCAATAAATACTGTGTTAAATCATATATGACTGAGGGAACAGAGCAAAGAATAGTTCAGTGAACTCACTAGAGCTTCTCGATATCACGCGTCCTGCCCCTTTCCTAAACCAAAGGATATATTTGCAGGAGTATTAATGGATCTTTTTTGTATGGTAGATTTACAGAAAAAAAGAAACAGTTTAGAGACTGTCTAGTACTTTCAAGACTAGGTTTAAAAGAAAAAAAACCTTTTTTGTAAGAAATGATCAGATATTGAATTACTGAGTTTTAGAATGAAACAAGCTGTATAACTGAATACAAATACGTTATGATGTCTTCATAATTTTTAAAGGTAAGAAAGCACGCTTAGAGTATTAGAGAGGTACTTGTATAGGTAGAACACTACTGTATATTGTAAACGTTAATTAGACTCAAGGAAGAGGAGTTTCTAGAATACTTGTTTTTGAGATGTGTAAAAAAATAGTTATTTTTTTTCCCTATATGAATATGTTTGATGATAGAGCTAACATGAAATCGCAGTCACACACTTCTGGTGGCATCTATATGATTCAAGGTTAGACACCCAGTGCAGGTTTCCGCAGTGTCTGCCAATGTGAGTTCAAGAGTTCACAATGAAAGCAGGCAGCGCAACCATTCCTCCGATACGTGCCACAGGCTGTCAACTAATAACTCTTACATGCAGAGAAGCTTTCCTATGACTCGCAGTTGCTTCCTGTGATGTAATTCTCATATTCTGAAAGCCATAAACATACACACATTTTTTGTCTGATTTACACACAGCCCAATATAGACAGTCATCCAATTTCTGTCCTGCCCTCTATATAAACACACACCTACACACAGGAGATGTCTCAGTTCCTGCAGTTGAAACCCTCTAGGGAACCATGCAGGATAGCACAATGTAAATTGTATTCCCTGCCATTGTCTCTGTTTGCCCATTTTTCTTCTGCCCTGCAGAAGACACAAACATGCAAACGCGCGTGCGTGCACACACACACACACACGCACACACACACACACACGCACACGCACACACGCACGCACGCACGCACACACACACGCACACACACTCTTTTACACAGAAATGCACTAGTCTCCATTCTCCTCTACTGCTGCAGAAAAAAACCCCAGCACTATTGTTATTATTGTCGTTGTAGTTTGGGGATGCACTATCAGCAGAAAATGTTACTGGTTTCTACATGTTGTGTATATAAAACAAGGGCAACAAAAGAAAGGCTGCTTGTGTGTGTCACTGTGTGTGTTCAGTGGCCTTGCTCTGTCTCAGCACTGTCATGTGGATTCATAACCCAATCTCACATAAGAACTTTGAAGAAAGCCTTCAATGAGAAATCACTCTCATCCCTACCACAAAACGCTTAGAAATGTTTAGACACTCAGGAATTCACATCTTTGAAACTTTTGCACTAATACTGGTGAGTTTTATGATGCAATTAAAATTAGGTCGGAGTTAAATTTGATTGCTTTTTATTACAGCAAATTTGATTTTCTCTATGACAGAAGCAAGACTGGTATCAGGGTTCATGTTCCAACACAAGGAAAAAGAAAGGAGGATTAAAAGGGTGCTGTGGACGAAAAGCAGAAAAACAGCTAATACGGGATCAACAGAGGACAGGGTTTGTGTGGGAGAGATAGCAAATGAGAGCATAAAAACCAGAGAAAAAAAATCAAAAAGTTCAAATGTAAAGGAAATGAAAAACACACAAAAAAGGCAGGGGAGTTGTGGGAAAGAGCTAAAGGTTTGTAATCTGTCATTAATTTGCCTTGTGCTAAACCACAAGGGGATAGTAGGAAATCAATGCAGGCTGATTGCTACTTTTACAGAAGTGCAGAAAACACAAACCATTTCTGTTTTTCTGTTCTTGTATTTGCTGCAGTTACTCTACTTTTTTTTTTCTCTGTCAATCACAGTCCTACTTTGGTCACTTTATTAGGAAAATATGAGGCAACTGCAGCTGAACTCGCAAAGTGGAGTGCAGCGTTAGACCTGCCACCATTTGATTGATTGCAGTGTGTGTGTTTGTGTGTGTGTGTGTGTGTGTCAATATATTATGAGACAAAATGCAGCTTCTGAGGTCTGTCTCTTTACTAACTCACAACTCTATCCTGTTTTACATTAAGCTAGCACACACACACACACACACACACTCTGCAACATATTGCATTTTTTCATGCTTAGCTGATACTGTTAGCCAACCTAACATACACAAACACAATGGTTGTCAGAAAAGTAATATTGGCGGTTGCCTCAAGGATGAGTAGCTAGGAGTGCAGGATGCTCACAAAAGCAAATGAGTTATCATGCTTCACTCACATCTTCTGAAATTGATTCTGATATATACAAAATATTTTGAAGTGCATGTTTGCATAAATTTGCCTCAAGCTCCCACCGTGTCACAAATGACAGTTGAAACATGTAGCTGGAAAAATATGCCAACATTTGTTAGCGCACAACCTTTGGGATATAGAGTTGCAAGTTGTAACATTAACCTTGTTGACTTCTTGCAATCATGAGAAGTTATGACCATGAAGTGCTCTTTCATGCAAAAATGTTGCATCTAACATACATTAACAACAAATAATGCCATGGCCTTGGGCCTGCATATGCAGATTAATGCATATTACTAATGAGTGAGTTATGTTTTGTGTGCTGCAGCATGGCGTTGTTTCCTGTGACACCATAGAGACACTGGCTCAGTAATAAGAAGCTAGTGCCATCCCACAGCCACTCAAACCCTCAACATATCCCTTTATTTCTTCTCATCTCTGTGATGCATTCATGGTGCAGATGGCGATAAAGTTGCAGTCCCAGTACTTCAGTATCTAGTTAGTGCTACAGAAGGGACAGGTTTAAAAGCAACTTTTCAAACATCACAACAAATATCACCAACGGTAAGGTTCAAATTTTATAAAAAAGTGAAACTTCATAAACTGAAAATTTTAATCTTACATGTACATGTAGCTACATTTTTTTAGTTTTTTTTTTTTTAGTTTTTTTAAAATCAGATATTGGTGCTATATATGATGTGTTTCTGAATTCTGCTTTTGTGAAAGGTCTTAGAAGCAAAACTAACTAATGTTGTTCATTTTAACTAATTACTAATTTTGTATTATTTGGTGGTTGCATGAAAATACTGCGCAGATTGTTACAATTTACTCTAGGCTAAACTGGCTAGTTGGCAATACTGTGATTAAGTTCACAGTGATGTTCGACTGGTACAGACCTGGTTGTTGGTACGTTAGGCTACATCAAGGAACTTTATAGTGTTTAGTTGTTTTGAAATCAGCCATGTAGCTTGTAAAACATCTGTTTATAGCTTGTTGAATTCAGTTGGTCATATCTACAAAGCGCAGTGAATACTGGAGTAGCAGCACAGGGCAGCTGATCACAGCCATTACATGAAGAAACATTTGTTGAAGCTCACTGAGCAGTGTGACTTATTTCTCAGTAACTCTTTAACCCCACGTTGCACCACTACACCCAATCTCAGGGTTCCCCCACCTGCTGAATCCCCACTTTAACCCCTGGTATTAACCTGTTTTGCTCAGCAACCTGTGGATCAAGAGTGCAAATTTTAATTTGCAATATGACTTTTCCAGTGCCAGTGGATATTGTAGATGTTGCAAAGCTTCTTCACAATAACAAACACACCTATACACATGAAAACTGTTCAGTGTTTTGTAAGCGTGCTATACAGTTAGTATCTGCAGTAAATTAAAAACAAAATGCAGAAAAATGCAATGCACAAATTATAATTACAAAATAGTGAGTATAGTGGTATTCATACAATATCCCAGAGGTGGGACCAAGTCATTGTTTTCCAAGTCTCAAGTAAGTCTCAAGTCTTTATCCTCAAGTCAGAGTCAACTCTCAAGTCAAGTCCCAAGTCCAAAACTTTGAATTTCAAGTCTTTTTGAGTCTTTAAAAAAAAAGAAGTTGCAATTATATGTTAAATGTGAATAATAGATCATGTGTTCTTTTTTAAATCTGCGTTTATCTCAACACCTGATGAAACAAGTGAACTTACAAAATATACACAAATTTTGAAATTGCACCTCTATAATATACAGCTCAATTAAACTTAGAGAAAGACTATTCTTGCAGGTAAACTATAAATTCACAGAATAAACATTCAATGAAAAATTTTTGGCCTGAGTGATTTTTTGTTTGTTTGTTTGTTTTTAAAAATCTGGTTAATTTGATTGGCTGTGCTGCAGCTCACA